>JAQZBX010007498.1:0-50392 GCA_029593785.1 Cabassous unicinctus
CAAATTGCTCCATATTCTACCAGTCCTTGGGTGCCCAACTGGGAACCCTTTCACTGGATTGATGACACAGCTACTCACTACTTACTTGGTACTCAGCTGGGCCACCCCTCTCCAGCTGCCTTCTCTGGTCATCCCTTATGGCCCCACAGCTCTCTATAGGCTCAGCAAGCCTGCCTGCCTGCCTGTAGCTTCTAGAGGAAGCATGCAGCCTGCCATTCCCTACTGTGCAATGTTGGATCTCTACTATGGGTATTTTGAGGCTTAGATGTTAGGTGGGTATATAATTACAATTGTTATATTTTCCTGATATATTGAAATTTTATTATTATTAAATGTCCCACTATAGTAATATTCTTTTCCTTTCTTCTGGACACTTTCAGTTCACCTATGTGCATGAAAACAGACTCAAGTCAAGCTAAGTGCTTGTGGATGACTGGGGAAACTCTGGGTTTGATAAAGATGGAAATTGAGATTCTTTGTCCTGCCAATCTGGAGAAAATAATTTCTGGCCATACTCAACCATTCCTTATTCCACAGTCATGTGCTGAACAGCCTTGCTGAGCCTCCATTTATTCTGCAATGCATCTGTCCTTGCCTCTGCTCACCTCTGCTGCATCAGGCTTCACAACCCCCCATTCACTCTCTCAACTGCATGCACAGTGAACTTCACTCATTCTCTAAGCATTTTATGATTATTCTTGCCTCTGGGCCTTTTCACTGGCTCTTCCCACATCCCACAAGCATGTGTCAGACACCTGGACTTCAAGGTCTTAACACAGCAGTTCCTTCCACATGGAATCTCCCTGTCCCCAAGGCCAGGGGAATTCCCCTCCTCTGGACCTGCCCAATTATGGCACACCCCAAGTGCTCCATTTGATTCTTTAATTGTATGCTTGCTTCATTTAACTTGGAAAATCTTAGGGTAGAATATGGATGTATTTGATTCCAGTTTTACCATCAGGATATAGTCCAGAGCTGGATATAGAGGAAAATCTCATTAAGTGTTAAATAAATAGTGAACAATTTATTGTAAGAAAATGAATATGCAACATTCTAGTCTCTGAGAAACTGGATGTTAATTAGAGACATTCTGCAACCTGTGATGAAGCACACCATCCAATGAAAATGTGTATTTCAACAGAGGGATACACATCTATTGAGGTCCACAGGATAAAAAAGACATTGTGCCTGAAACAGGACAGGATCTCAGTCAACAACAGTACATACATGAGAAATCAAAAATAGTGATGCATGGGTTTGGGAGAGGCAGGGTGTTGGGGGTTGGGTAGGACAAGGGCAGAAAGTACCTGCAGCATGCCAGGGTTGCAACCAGGTCAAGAACCAACATGGAACACAAGCCCTTTTCAGGAACCAGCCCAGTTTACATTAGGTGCTGTTCATGAATCATGCTGCAGTCACCATGAGTGGATCTTGAAACCTGGCTTCCTGAAGACTGACACTGTTTTCCACATTGGTGGTGGTGACAGCAGTGGCCTCTGCCATTTTACAATCCCACTGGTAGTGAATGAGCATTCCTCTGACTTTCTCCACATCCTCTCCAACACATGGAAATTTTTAAAATTAATTTTATTTTTATTTTTTGCACTTTAATTGACAATGACCATTAAAAAAGAACAAAAACCACATAAAACACAAACATACCAGACTTTTACCAGATTGTAGATACAAATGCTCCAAAAGAAATTCCAGCTTTCTATTTTGTTATTTTAGGATGCTTCTTGCCCATGGTATCACAAAATTCCAGTGTTGTGGTTGCCTTCACCTTCAGAAAGATGAGTAAGGTCACAATCTGAAACACAAAGATACTGAGCAGGAATACATAAGGTTTGATGAGAATTTTGTAAAAAATCTTCCATACATTTCTACTTCAGTTTCCCAGTACATGATGTGGCATCATGAGAAATGAAAAGAAAATTAAGATGAAGAAGGGGTTTACATAGACTTCCTTGGGTTTGTTGTCTTCTAGCAGAATTCATGAGAGTTGCTCACATGGGTGATATTGGGAGCTCTATTTCAGTTTAAAGAGATTTTGCTTGGCAACTCTGAGTGGTGAAGAAGCTACAAGATGAGTTCAGCTAAATGAGCAAGCAGGTAGACCTAGCTGTGTGGTAAGGCTTTCTATTTCTTTGGAATACCTTTAAGTAAAATGTGAAATGAAGAATATAATTGTTCTTTTCTTCACTTAAAGAGAAAGTGCAAAATTATGTGGCTTCCTAACACTGACACAGTCACTGAAATGTTTAATTTAGTTGAGAGAGACAGATCTAGTTGGACAAGTGGATACAAAATTACTTGGGTCTGAAAGAGTCCACAATCTCAGTCAACAATAGAACATGGAATCCAGGAATAAGGGCTTATAGTTTACTGTATTTCTTCCTCACTAGAATATGTCCCAGGGCATTTCAGAGTTCTTTACAGACATGTGAGGAAGACCCTGGCTTTCAAGTCCCTCATAAAAGTATCCCATCTTGTTTCTAAACCCATTCCCAGCCATTGAAAATGAACCAGAGAATGATGGTTTTGCCCTGGCCTCCACATTTCCAGGAAAGCAAAAATCCAAGACTCACCTCTTGAATGTGTCTCATAGGAGGGCAGCATTTTAACTTCAATCATGACCCTGCACCTTGATAGTTATGCCATCAGCCAGAAATATGCTGTTTGAGGTGAATTTTGGAATTAATGTTGACCTGGGAGATTTTGCCAAGAAATGTCTGTTACTGTAGTCCTGGCTCCACATGGCCATTCTGCACCTTAAGTCTTCATTCATGTCTAGGATAGGGCCTCATTGGATGAACCACATGACTGAGCTTCAAGCCTGGGCTGGTGTACCAATCCTATGCTGTGTGCCTCAAGCTGTGAAGGTAAGTTCAGAGCCAGTTTGCAGAGTGAATGAGAAAGTGATTTTTAAAAATAATTTATTGAAGTATATCATTTATACATGAACATACATAAACTATAAGTGTTGAGTAAACATCATGAACTTACACAACAAACATGCATAACATCATACAGGGCCCCCACACATCACCCCCCCAACACACAAACACCCTGCATTGTTGTGAAACCTTTGTTAACAAATCATGAAAGAGCATTGTCAAAGTATTACTACTATCTATAGTCCATATCTTCCTCCCCTATACTTTTTTTAAGGATTTATTTATTTCTTTACTTTTATCCACTTTTAACCCACACACACACCATTTTTGCTGTTTCTGTGTCCATTCACTGGGTGATTCTGTGTCCATTTCCTGCCCTCTTTCTCATTCTTCTCCTCCTGTCTTCACTGGGATTCGATCCTTGGAACCTCTGATGTGGGAGAGAGTCATCCTACCTACCACCTGCGCCACCTTAGTTCCTGGTTTTTTGGCACATCTCATCTTGGCTCTCCCTTATGCCACTCCCCTGTTATGTTATCTTGCTGTATGGCTCGTAGGGCCTGGCAGCACACCCTCACATGGGTCCTTGTGGCTCACCTGCTCACGGGGCGTGACAGTGCACCAGGGCATGGGGCCTGATGGCTCACCTGCTTGAGGGGCCTGACAGCACACCTGTGCACAGGGCCTGGTGGCTCACCCACACACGGGGTCTGGTGGTGCACCTGCACACAGGGCCTGGTGGCTCATGTGCCTTCTATATTTTTCTTTTTTTAAATTTTTACCAGGAGGGAAGCGGGAGTGGCTCAGTCAATAGAGCCCCCGTTTACCATATGGGAGGCCCGGGGTTCACTTCCCGGGGCCTCCTTGTGAGAGCAGGCCAGCCCGCGTGGTGCGAGGGGCTGATGCAGTGGGACCTCACAGCAAGGGGAAGATAAGCAGACACGGAGAAGACACACAGCGAATGGACACAGCAAGCACAAGCAGCAAGGGGGGAATAAATAAATAAATAAATAAATCTTTAAAAAAAATAAATTTTTACCAGGAGGTCCTGGGGATCAAATCCAGGTCCCTCAATATGGGAGATGGAGGCCCAACCACCTGAGCCACATCTGTCCCCCTGCTATATCTCTTAAGGTTGACCAAAGATACCAAAGTTACAGTCTTTTCCCATATGGGATGGTCATATAATAAATCATGCTTAGTTTATCACCAGCATTCCAAAAACCAGACCTAGGGAGAAAAACTAGGTCTGGGGACACATGCATGGTTTCTAATATAGCGAATGTTTAGCCTACCCTTATTATTACAAAATCAGGACAGCAAGAATATTCACATAGAAAGTGATTTTTGTAGGTATTGTGGGGGTGGGGTATAATCTTCTGATTTACAAAGAGCAAGGGGAGCTCCATTTGTGCTCTTGGAGGGAGAAGTGGCAGTTTCCAGAGCTGGCAGGGCTGTTTGTTGTGCCATATTTGAGGAGAAACCAGGAGTTTCAGGGTTTCATGGCTGACTACTGGTGTCAATGGCTTTTAATTAACTTTCAAATTGCTGTCCACTCAAGATGAGGGTATGAGCTAAGTATATATTTTCATATTTTAAATTCAGATGTCAGGAGGCCCATGATTATTTTTCAATCCACATCATCTTTGGACAAGCTCTGAGCATTTATTATTCCCTAATGGAATATTTGGGACCTGGAAAAAAATAACACAGAAAACCTGTGGTGGAAGGGTTCACTTTCAAACTTGCAACCACAGCTGTGGCTGTTCATGCAGAGCCATGGCAATGGTCAAATGCTCCACAGCCTTCTCATATTCACTCGGGGCTAGGAAGTACTCCCTCAAGCTGTATATCTTCAGGGAAGGATTTCTCAACACCTTCAGCACATTTCAGATCAGTTTACTTGGAAATGCTGGCTTTCATCTTAGCAAATTTAGGTTTCTTTCTTGACTCCCACAGCCTGTTTTTGAAACTGCCATCACACTTTCTCTTGGGGTTGGCAGGAAATACAGTAGTCCATGCAGACAGCCCCATGCATGCTGTCAATGAGGCTGCTTTTCCAACCCACCATTTTCACCCGACTGCAGAGTGTAGACAGCGGTGTTGTACATGAAGAGATGTTACCCAACAACCCTCCAAGGAAGATGTTTTTTTTTAAATTGTTATTATTTTTTTGTCTTTCATATATATCTGCGTTAGGGAGCCAACCAAATTATGTGGCATCATGCAAGTAAAAACAGGTTAAAAATGAACTGACATAACTAGTCACAGAGAGGTTTCTTGTCTTCTCACAGAATGCTCAAGAGGGGCAGATATGGGCTATTTTGGAAGCAATTTTTTCTTTTTGTATCTATTTGCCTAGCCACTCAGATTGGTGAGGTATTGGTAAGACGAATTCCTCAAAATTAGCAAGCAAACAGTCCTGATAGCTGTGTCATATGGCTACATATGCCATTTGAATATCTTCAACTAAAATGTGAAGTGAGGAAAATAATTAATCTTTCATTCTCTTAGAAAGAAAATGCAAAATTAAAAGGCTTTGTAACATGGACACTGTCCATTGAAAAAGTTTATTTCAGCAGAGAGTTACAGATGGTTTGGGAAACCAGATATCAGCAGTCCTTGTGTCTCAAGCAGGATGGGATCCCTGAGGGCGATAATACATACATCAGAAAGCCAATGGGATTGTAATGACAAGAACAAATAATCATACTGACATGTCTTGATCCAAAGTATGCTTAATTTTTTATTGCCATTAAAATGTTAACTACAAATGTTCAATTTCTTATCGAATGTCCATATGTCTTAGAAATTCCACAAGTTTGAAAAGTATTTTCAAATAATAAACTAATAAATTTTAATGACATTAAAAAAAAAAAAAAAAGAAAGCCAATGGGGTAATGTGATAGGTTATTAGAGGCACGGTTTTGGGGGTTGGGTAGGACAAGGACAGGAAGTGCCATCAACAGACCATTGGTGCGACCACACCAACCAGACCAAACTGGATCCCACTCCCTTTTCAGGAACCAGCCTTTTTTACATCACCTGGTGTTTGTAAATCATGCTGTTGTGATCATCAGTGCAACCCCTTGCTTAGCTTCCAAAGTACCAGCCCTGATTTCCACACTGGCTGCGGCAGAGGTCTTGGTGGTGGCAGCACTGGTGGCAATGACAGTGGAGGCAGCAGCTGCAGCAGCAGCCTCCTTGGTGGCAGTGGTGGCAGCAGCTTCTGTTATTTTACAATCCCATCGGCAGTGAATGAAACTTCCTCTGCCTTTCTCCACATTCTCCTCAAAAACTTGTGGGAATTTTTTAAATTAACTTTTTCTATTTTTATTTTTTGCACTTTTATTGACAATGAACATTAAAAAGAAACAAAAACCCCACAAAACACACACATACCAGACTTTTACCAGATTGCAGATACAGATGACCTCCCCACGCAAAATTCCCTCCTCTGTCTTTTTTTTAGGATATCTTTTGCCCTTGGTGTCACAAAATTTCAGTGTTGTCATTGCCTTCAGTTTCAGAAAGATGAGTACGGTCATGAACAGAAAGACAAAGGTAGTGAGCACGAATGAGAATTTTGTAAAAAATCTTCCGTATATTTCTGCATCAGGTTCCCACTACATGATGTGACATCATGAGAAATGAAAAGAGAATTAAAATGAAGAAGACAATTACATAGAGTGCCTTGGGTTTGTTGACTTCTAACAGAATCCATGAGAGTTGCTGACATGGGTGATCTTGGGGGCTCTATTTCAGTTTGAAGAGATTTTGCTTGGCATCTCTTACTGGTGAAGAAGCTGCAAGATGAGTTCAGCCAAATGAGCAAGCAGGTAGTCCTAGCTGTGTGGTAAGGCTTTCTATTTCTTTGGAATGCCTCTAAATAAAATGTGAAAATAAAGACTATAATTGATCTTTTCTTCTCTTAAAGAGAAAATGCAAAATTATGTGGCTTCCTAACACTGACATGGTCACTGAAACATTTATTTCAGCCAAGAGAGACACTAGTAGTGACCAAAGGATACAAATGTACTTGGGTCTGAAAGAGTTCACAATCCCTGTCAAAAACAGAAGATGGTATCCAGGAGTAAGGGCTTATGCTCCTCTCTGCTGCTTCCTCACTAGAATATGTCCCAGGGCCTTCCAGAGTTCTTTACAGACATGTGAGGAAAACCCCAGTTTTTAAGTTCCTCACAAAAGTATCCTGATCTCAACCCTTGAAAATGAACTAGATAAGGATGGTTTTTCCCTGGCCTCCACGTTTCCAAGAAAGCAAGAATCCCACACTCACCTCTTGCATGTGTCTCTTGGGGGAGCAGCATTTGAGCTTCAATCGTGGCTCTGAAGCTTGATCCTTATGCCTTCACCCAGAAATGTGGTACTTGAGGTGAATTTCTGAATTAAATTGGACCTGGCTGATTTTACCATGAAATGTCTGGTACCGCAATTCCTGGCCCTTCATGGCCTTTCTGCACCTTGAATCTTGATCCAGGATAGGACTCCACTGGAGCAAAGGCATGACTGAGCTTCAAACCTGGGCTTGTGTGCAGATCCTATGTTGGGTGCCTTGAGCTGTGAAGGTTAAGTCCAGAGCCAGTTTGCAGAGTGAATGAGAAAGTGATATTTTATGGGTACTCTGGGTGTGGGGCATTTTATCTTCTTCTGATTTACGAAGAGCCAGGGGAGTTCCATTTGTGCTCTTGAAGGGAGAAGCAGCAGTTACCAGAGGCGGAAGGAGTGTTTGTTCTGTGAAATTTGAAGAGAAACCAGGAGTTTCAGAGCTTCAGGACTGACTGCTTGTGCTGATGAATTTTAATTCACTTTCAAATTGCTGTCCATTCAAGGAGAGGGTAAGATTTTTGAAGAGGATGCAAATGCCTCCCCTTCCACCCATCGCTTGCCATGGGTATTTGAGAGCTCATCTCTGGATTGTTATTGGTTTCACTTTTAGGACCTGACCCTCTTTTTGACCATATTCCAGAATGAATGAAAAGCTTCATTTCCAGAGGGGAAAATCAAAGGGAAGCACAGACATCCCCAACCTTCCCCCCTACAACCAAGATTCCAGCTGAATTCTGAGTATTCCCCACCACCATGCAGGAAACTGAAACTGGTCTAAGCTGTCCAAGGAACAGGCCCAAGGGAAAGATTCAGTGTCCCACTGGCTCTCAGGTTTTCCCTAAATCATGCTCCAAGACAATCCGGCCATCCATGGGAGAAGGGGTGATCCATGCCACTCGCTGTCTGTCTTGCCGTTCTACAGGCTTCCCCTACAGGCTGCTTTTATTTGGGCCCAAATGTTTCACCCTCTGGGGTACGATGGAGTTGGGTGTGGGCCAGGGGTGTGGGGGGTCACTCTTTTGATTTCAGCCTGGGCTGGATTTGTCCCTGCCAGTTTAGGGGATGTTTGGAGCACTGGACACCCATTTTTGATGGCTATGGTTGGGGTCAGTCGGGTGGATGACAGGGCTGCCCAAGACAGTCCTCCTAGGAAGACCCCACATCAGACAAGGAATGACATGGGTCCCTCTCCATCTTAAGGAAACATTCCTCCTTAGAGTCTGGTGCCAGTTGTAAATCATACCACTGTGAAAATCACTCTTATCTGTCTACATTGTTTCCTGAGATAATGCCAGGACATCTTGCAAAACGGTGACACCATGGGCTTTTTGACCATCCCTCTGTCAGAGAATGAGTCTCTGCCATGTCTCCCTGCAGATGCCCCAAAGAGTAGTCTTTTTCTTTAAATGAAAATACTGGGTTTTTTTTTTTTAACCAGCAACATTCATTAAAATACACAGAAGTTTTAACATTTACAAATCACATATACAGAGTCTCCATAAGAGTTCCAACTCTTTTGTTTCAGGATACCTCTTGCCCATGATATCACCAATATTCCAGTCCTGTGACTCCCAGCTTAAAAAGTAAGGTGTGAGGGAAATGCAACCTAGTCAGTGACCAGAAAGTCACCTGTTTCCATGATAAATTTATCATAATATCTCAAAAGATTTCAATGCTATTTGGATAATCCATCAAGTTTTCATCCAATTTCCTAATGTATAGAAAAATGGACTGGCTTTAAAAATAGGCATGTTCCAGCTTTCTCTTATATACACCTAATTTCTCCCCTTATTTCAAAATGGAGCACTGGGCATTTTTAAAATAAGTGTTATTCCATGTACTTACATTTTAATTTTACATTTTAGGAAAACACAAAACCCACGGTATGTCAATTTTCAATAACTTTAAAATTGTGTATTTATAAAATGCCAAGCCTTCATTGAAATACTCTTTTTACTTTGAAAAATTAATAAAATCAGACAAGTGGATTTACACAATTTTTTAAAAAACTTAACCTAGGTAGGTTTCGGTGGGGTTCACAAGTCACTATCAAGCACTGTTTCATTTATTCTGAAGGAGCTCTTCATCTTCCGAGCTGAGTATTTATTTTAATATTTTAAATTCATATGTCAGGAGCCCCTCAATTGTTTTTCATTCCATATCATCTTCAGACAAGCTCTGAGTATTTACAATTCCCTGACAGATTGCTTGGGACTTGGAAAAAATAACACAGAAAACCTGTGGTGGAAGATTTCTCTTTCAAACTTGCCACCATGACTGTGGCTGTTCTCACAAGGCTGTGGCAATGGTCAAATGCTCCACAGCCTTCTCATATTCACCTGGGGTGAGGAGGTCCTTCACCCCACTGGATATCTTCAGTGACGGATTTCTCAAAAGCTTTGGCACCTTTCAGATCGGTTAACTTGGAAATGCCAGCATTCAGGTTGGCAAATTTTGGTTTCTTTCTAGGCTCTCACAGCCTGTCTTTGAAACTGCAGTCATGCTTTCTCTTGGTTGGCAATAAATACAGTACCCTATGCATATGGCCACATGTATGCTGGGGGAAAGGCCACTTTTCCAACCCACCATTTTCATACAGCTGCGGAGTGTGGAGGGTGGTGTTGCCCCTTGAAGGAGATGCTACCTGCCAACCCTCTGATGTATACGTTTTTTTAAAATTATTATTTTTAATCTTTCATACATTTCTGCATTAGGGAGCCACCCAAATCATGTGGCATCATGACAAATGAAAACAGTTTAAAAATGAAGAGACATACTTAGGCAGAGAAGGGTTTCTTGTCTTTTCACAGAATGCTCAAGAGAGGGGGAAATGGACAACTTTGGAAGGTCTTTTTTTCTGTTTGTATCTATTTGCATAGCCACTCAGACTGGTGAGGAAGCAGCAAGATGAATTCTTCAAAATTAGCAAGCAAGCAGTCATGATAACTGTGTGATATGGCTACCTTTGCTGTTTGAATATCTCCAAAATAATATGAAGTGAGGAAAATGATATATCTTTAGTTCTCTTCAAGAGAATTTGCAGAACTAACTGGTTTCAAACATGGACACTGTCAAAAGGAAATGTTTATTTAAACAGAGGGATACAGATGGTTTGGGAACCCCAGGAATCAGTGGTCCTTGTGGCTGAAACCAGACAGAATCTCCTTCATAATCAGTACATACATTAGAAAGCAAACGTGGTGATGCATGGGGTTGGGACATTCAGGCATTTGGGGTTTGAATAGGAGATGGTCAAGAAGTTCCAGCAGCAGGTCAGGGGTTCAATCAGTCAACCAGAACCTGAACCAGATCCCACTCCCTCTTCAGCAAGCAGCCCTCTTTACATCAGCTAGTCTTTGTAAATCATATCCCTATGAGCAGTGTTGCAACTTTATACTTAGCTTCCCAAGGAACTGACACTGTCTTCCACATTGACTCTGGCCACCTTTGCCATTTTACAATTCCACAAGCAGTGAATGAGCATTCCTCTGCCTTTCTTCACATCCTCTCCAATGCTTGCAGGCTGTTTTTTAAAATAACTTTTTTTATTTTTAATTTTTGCACTTTTATTGGCAATGAACATGAAAAAACAAAAGCAAACAAAACACACACATTCTAGACTTTTACCATATTGCACATACATATGCTCCATAAGAATTTCTTCTTTCTACTTTTTTTTTAGGATACCTCTTTGCCATGGTATATTTTTAAATATTTTAAATTGAGTGTTCAAGATTCAAATTTCTGGATTGTTGGAGTCTATTATTAACACTCCACTCAGTACTCTACATCATTATAATAGGAAAATGATTATTTCTCTAATGACTAATTACAAAAAAACTATCTGTGGCCTCATAAGAATTTTAGTTTGTTCAGTTTTGATGTATATCTTACAGACATGACATCACTTTGCTGGGATATTTAGGGTATGACTGATAAGGAGAAGCTGTAATTTATAAAACATTCTTTGAATAGCTTTCCCAAACAATAATCCCTCTGAAGTTAAAACAGAAAATCAAACCTATGTTTATACCTAGTTTTAGCTATAAATCACAATACACATAAATTTCATTTAAAATTTTATGGTTTTGATGTTACTTTTCCAAAGTTGCCCAATAGAAATTCAAAGTTAATTTTAAATCATGAATTTTAGTGTGCAATAAAATTGTAATTTCACAGTATCAAAGTTTATTACACAACAATCTACCAACAGATTCTTTCAATTAATATTCCTTTCTTGTTTCTTTCCAGCACAGATCATTCTAAGTCTTTGTAAGCATGTCCCAGAATTGAGCAGGCACTGCTGATTTGGTCACAAAAATCCCTCTTGGATGAGCTGCAATTTTTTTAATGGATCTGCACATTGAATGTGGGCTCCAGAGTGCCATAATCATAAGGTATGTTGGGAAGGCTGTGCTTTTTTCTGGAACCTAAAATTCCCAAAGCTGGTACTAACTTCCTACTCACACTGCTGGGTCCACCTCTGGTCCCCTTCAGCCTTTGGGGGAGTTGTGGCTGTATCTTTGGTGACAGCTGCATGATCTGGGCCACTGGGCCCAATATTGCTTTTGATTTACTCTTGTGCTAGGAAGCGGCTGTTCTAGTAACTTCCACTTGGCCTTTCCTTCCCTTCATTAAAGAGGCTCTGGGTCTATAAACTGTCTCAAGCCTGGGAATTGATTAAGGGGCTATGACTCTCTGTTTCTGTAATTCAAGTTAAGGTTTTTTTTCACTTGACCCAGAACACTTCTTCTTATACAGATCGAGTAGGAATTTAGTAGACTGCCCACCTGTTTTACTTCTAAGTACCCCATGATCTATTTGCCAATGCCACAGGTCTATGCAACTTCATACTCTTTTGATTGATGCTTTGAGTGTGCCTTTCATTGTGGTAGACATACCCACATGTCTTTGGTGATTGAGTGCTGCTACTTGGTTTCTGCCAGCCCAGGATCTGATCATCCCCAACTGTAAGGATTCTAGTTCCCACAATAATATCTGACCTGAAGAGAAGAGCAACCACAGAGCTCTTTAGGGAAGATAGAGTTAGTCTCACAAATTTATTCCTCACTGTCCTAGCAAAAGGTATGTCCAGTAGACATTCCTGGGGTGGGTGGGCAGATCTTAAATGGAGAATCCATTCTAGCATTCCAATCTCTCTAAGCCTTTGGATCTCCTCATCTTTAGTACACCAGGATAAATTGGGCATCTCAAACTCAGACATTACAGGCCATCTTTAGGTCCATGTTTCAGCCAGACACCCAAACAAACTGTTAGCGCTCTTTCTAATCCCTTGAGCTACAACATTGAATCCAGAATCTCTGCTTAGTAGGCCCATATCAAGAAATTCAGCCTGATCCAACTTTATATTCCTGCCACCATTATCCCATACCCTTAATATCCATTCCTACACACATTCCTCTGATTTCTGTCTATATAAGCTGGAAAACTCAAACAGTTCTTTTAGAATATAGTGTACATCCTCATGGGTCAAATTTGTACTTCATCTTTGGGGGCTTGTAGTGATTTTAGTCTAGTCAAAGGTCTGGGAGAGAAGAGGGCTGGTGGGGGTAAGTATGGAGAAACATTAGAAGTGTTTTGCCAGCTAATTTCCTCAGGGCATTCCCTTGCAGTTTCATCTGGTGAGACAGGATTAATGTCTTCAGGCCAGGTTTGGGTGGCAGACTCTTCAGGGCAATGTGGATGCTCTTTGATGGCTTCTTCAGAGCAGGGAGGTGGTAGAAACTCCTTGAGGCAGGCTGGAGTTTGGGTAGTACAGGCTTGATGCTGGGTTGTACCCTCCTCAAGGCAAGGAGGAGGTCCATGTTACTTGGGGCAAAGAAAAAAATTAATAATAATAAATAACAAGTAAAATAGAAAAATAAAAAATACAAAAATACAAAAATACAATAAAATTTTTCATTGTACCTTCCATCACCATAAAATCTGTTGTCTTTTATGTACAGTGACAATTTCTTCCATATGTTCCCCCAGTGTCATCTATTTTTTTTTTCTTTATCTTCAAAGAAACTTTAGGTTACAGAAAAGTCACATAGAAAATATAGAGGATTCTCCTATACCCAGTCCCTCCCACTCTCCCAGTCACTTCTATTAATAACATTTTACATGTGTATGGTACATTTGTTACAATTGATGTACAAATATTGAAGCATTGCTACTAATCATCATTGATGGTTTATATTATGGTTTGCATTTTGCACCATACACTTTTATAAGTTTTAGCAAAATTTAAAATGGCCAGCATCCATCATTATAAGACCATGCAGAACAATTCCAGTGCCCTAAAAATGCCCTATCTTCCATCTATTCTTCCTCCCCTGTCCCCTTGGAATCTATGGTGACCACTAAGTTTCAATTTTTGAAGAATAAGGTTCATAGTTACATGCAATAATATTGAAGCCTTGATGTTTTTTTCTGTTTTATTAAGCACTGCTTCTGTTCTCAAGAGATTTTTGCTCCTCTAATTGAGAACATAGCAGGGCTTCCCAGAATGGGAGTTTAATATTTTCTTGTCTATTGTGTGGGTCTCCACCCCTGAGATACACACTATGACAAGATGAATACTCTCATATTCCATAGAAGCATGACCCACATATCCACCACCCCCAACACCCTGCACCAGTAACCTCCCTTGCCATATCTGCCAAAAAAAAACTTTCCCACCATTATAATTTTATTGACAGACCTACACATCCCCAGAGTTCTCCTGTTCCTTCCTCCAGTCTTCCCCACAATTCCATGGAGAGTCCAACCCCCATCTTACTCCCCCTCACATATTCCAGCACTGTCAAACCCAATCACATCACTACACCACTATCACCCTATACAATGCCCAACTATCCCCTTCCACCTTATCATAGGTCTTGCCCATATTGAGCCTCAGCTCACCACACTCTACTCCCTTTCTGTCTCCTAATAACCTATCTTCCAGACTTTGGTATATGAGTCTGCTCAGTTTGTGTAAGTAACATTGGTGAAGTCATGTAATATTTGTTCTTCAGTGTCTGTCTTACTTCACTCAACATAAGGTCTTCAACATTCATCCATTTTGTCCCATGTGTTAATACTGCATTCCTTCTTACAGCTGAGTAATATTCCGTTGTATGTCTATACCACAATTTACTTATCCAATCATCTGTTGATGAACACTTGGGTTGCTTGAAACTTTTGGCAATAGTGAGCAATGCCACTATGAACATTGGTATGCATATATCTGTTTGTGTCCCTGCTTTCAATCCTACCCAGAAGTAGGATTGCTAGATCATATGACAGTTCTATAGTTAGCTTCCAAAGGAAACACCAAACTGTCCTCCACAATGGCTGAAATATTTTACATTCCCTCTAGCAGTGAGTGAATGTTCCCTTTCCTCAATATCCTCTCCAACATTTGTAGTTCTCTGTTTATTTAAAGCCACCAGTCTAATAGGTGTAAGGTTATATCTCATTATAGTTTTGATTTGTATTTCCCTAAAAGCTAGTGATGTTGAGCATATTTTCATGTGCTTTTTAGCCATTTGTATTTCTTCTTTGGAGAAGTGTCTAATCAAATCTCTTGCCCCTTTTAAAAATGCCTTGTCTTTTCATTTGTGTAATGTTGGATTTCTTTATATATGCTGAATATTAGGCCCTTATAAGATGAATGGTTACAAATATTTTCTCCCATTGAGTAGGGTACCTTTTTACTTTTTTACAAACTCCTTTGAAGCACATTTTCTATTTTGAGGAGGTCCCATTTATCTATTTTTTGAGCTTTGGGTGTAAAGTTTATGAAACCATTTCCTACTACAAGATCTTGTGAATGCTTCCCTACATTATCTTTTAGGAGCTTTATGATCTTGGCTCTTATATTTATTTCTTTAACCCATCTTGAATTGCTTTTTGTATAGGGTGTGAAATGGTGATACTCTCTCATTCTTTTTAATATGGATATCCAGTTCTCTAAGCACCACTGGTTGAAGAAGCCATTCTGCCCCAGTTGAGTGGCCTTCCTGGCCTTGCCAAATATCAGTTGACTTTATATGTGAGGAT
Source organism: Cabassous unicinctus (assembly GCA_029593785.1). Taxonomy (NCBI): domain Eukaryota; kingdom Metazoa; phylum Chordata; class Mammalia; order Cingulata; family Chlamyphoridae; genus Cabassous; species Cabassous unicinctus. The sequence goes on from JAQZBX010007498.1 coordinate 15,294, forward strand.
CTATATCAGAACTTTCAATTTGGTTCCATTGGCCAGTATGTCTATCCTTGTGCCAATGCCATGCAGTTTTGACCACTACAGCTTTGTAGTATGCTTTAAAGTTGGGTGGGAAGATTCCTCCAATTTTGTTTTTATTTTTCAATGTTTTTGGCTATTTGGCTCTTCCAAGTGAATTTCATAATTAACTTCTCCAGTTCAGTAAAGAAAGTTGTAATTTTTATTGAGTTTGCATTGAATCTGTAAATCAGTATGAGTAGGACAGGCATCTCAATGATGTTTAGTCTTCCAATCCATGAACATAGAATATTCTTCCATTTATTTAGGTCTTCATTGATTTCTTTTAACAATATTGTGTAGTTTTCTGTGTACAAGCCCTTTACATCTTTAGTTAAGTTTATTCCTTGGTATTTGCTTCTTTTAGTTGTTATTGTAAAGGGAATTTGTTTCTTAATTTCCTCCTCAGATTGCTCATTATTGGTGTACAGGAATGCTACTGATTTTTGTGTGTTGGTCTTATATCCTGCCAATTTACTGAACTCATTTATCAGTTCTAGAAGCCTTGGTATAGATTTTTCAGGTCTTTTATGTATAGGATCAGGTCATCTGCAAATAGTGAAATTTTTACTTCTTCCTTTCCAGTTTGGATACATTTTATATCTTTTTCTTGCCTAAGTGCTCAAGCAAGTACTTCTAACACAATGTTAAATAAGAACAGTGACGTTGGGAATCTTTGTCTTAGCTCCAGATCTTAGAGGGAAAGCCTTTAGCATTTCACTATTGAATATGATGTTAACTGTGGGTTTTTCATATATACCCTTTATCATGTTGAGGAAGTTTCCTTCTATTCCTATCTTTTGAAGTTTTTTTTATCAAGAAAGGATGCTCTATTTTGTAAAATGCCTTTTCTGCATCAATAGAGATGATCATGCAATTTTTGCTTTCAATCTGTTAATGTGGTATAGTATATTGATTTTCTTATGTTGAGACATCATTGCATACCAGGGATGAAACCCACTTGGTCATGGTGCATAAATCATTTGATGTGTTGGTGAATACAAATAGCAAGTATTTTGTTGAGGATTTTAACATCCAACTTCATTGGAGAGATTGGTCTGTAGTTTTATTTTCTTGTGGTGTCTTTGTGTGGTTTTGGTATTAGAGTGTTGTTGGCATCATAGAAAAAGTTAGACAATCTTCCCTCCACTTCTATTTTTGGAAGAGTTTAAGCAGTGTTGGTGCTGGTTATTCCCAGAAGGATTGGTAAAATTCACCTGTGAAGCCAAAATTCACCTGTGAAGTCCTAGGCTTTTCTTATTTGGGAGGTTTTTGATGACAAGTTCAATATTGTTACTTGTGATTGGTCTGTTGAGCTTATCGATATCTTCTTTCATCAATGTAGGCTGCTCGTGTATTTCTAGAAAATTGTCCTTTTTAATAAATTCAGAAAAATAAAAATTATACAAAGTAATTTCTCTGACCACAATGAAATGAAACTGAAAATTAATAAAAGACAGAGAACCAGAAAAGGCATAAAGATATGCCTATATCACTATCAGTGAGTCAAGGAGGAAATTGCAAAAAAAATTCAACAACTGCCTTGAAATGAATGAAAATGAGAAGACAACATATCCAAACATATGGGATGCAGGAAAAGCAGTGCTGAGAGGGAAATTTATAGCCATAAATGCCTATATTAGAAAAGAAGAAAGAACTAAAACCAAAGACCTAACTGCACACCTAGCAGAACTAGGAAAAGAACAACAAACTAATCCCAAAGGAAGCAGAAAAAAGGAAATTTTAAAAATTAGAGCAGAGCTAAATGAAATTGGGAATAAAATACTCCAGAAAATTTTAACAAAACCAAATCCGTTCTCTGAGAAGGTTAATAAAATTGAGAAACCCTTAGCTAGATTAACAAAGAAAGAAAGAAAAGAGATGCAAGCACATGAAAAAAAAAATGAGGGAGGGGATATCAACACTGATCCCACAGAAATAAAGAGTATCATAAGTTGATACTTTGAAAAATTTTATGCCAAGGTGAATAACATAAATTCAACATATTTTGAAGCTCACCAGGTTATTCCAATGTGAGTCCAACTGAGAATCTGTCCACATGCACTACTTATCCAACTTCAATATGTGTAAATATTAATCAGGGGCTATTGCTAATAAGCATATTTTGATGGAGTAGGACTGGGTTTTAACTAAGAGTCTGTATAGCTAAGATATGCAACCATGGACACAACTGTGTTACCTCTTTTCTCTCAGGAAAATAAAACTCACTGAATAGTTTTTAAAAATGATCCTCTATATTTAGAATCCAAAATACCTGTACAACATTTCATAATTTGGAAAAGTTTATTAACATTGAACAAAATGTAAAAACATATTTACAATGACGTTTAATATTCAAAGTACTGGATGTGAAGGTGATCTGGCTGCGACATCTGTCACCCCATTGATTGCCAGTGTTGATTCGGCTGATCTGGCTGTCTAGGTGGGTGTCCCCTTCCTCCCTCACTGCTCCATGTGCATCCCGCCCAAAGCTGCACACTCAAAGAGGACAGCTTTCCCCACTAGAGGAGGACTGTTCTTCAGTCAAGGGTATACGAGTAGCTGTGCTTCCCTGCTAGAATCTCCAAACAAGCTCTCAATATTCAAAGTCCAAGAGAATAGTCTCCATAATAATTGCCTTTAGTGTCTTCTAGGGAGCAAAATCTCTTTTCTCAGAATAGGGATGCTTAAAAATGATGTAGATACCATCGGTTGTACTTTGCACAAAGTCTTGCAAAACTCAGTCATCTCCTCACCAAATGCAGATGAATTTCTTATCTTCTGACTCACATTATAAATTTCTATGTAATAAATTATAAAACTGAATTTGATGAGTACCATTTTTTATTCACTTTTAATTTACATAATTAAAATAGTCTGTGTCTGATGACCATCCCCAGTTTTATCTGGGATTCCACCATGTGCACACCCACAGCACCTCGGGAAGAGCTGACTCACTGGACACAGCTCTTCCCTGCATCCTTCCCCTCCTCAGGCCTTCAGTCACCTCTAAGTCATGTGTACATTCCTTACATGGAATGTCTGTATTTTTTAAAAGGAACCTGGGGTTTGCCCTGGAATCTTGTACATGGGAGGCAGGCACTCAACCAGCAAGCTACTTCATTCCTCTATTTAGTTTTTTATTTAAAAATATTTATTTATTTATTTATTTATTTCTCTCCTCCCTTGCTGTCTGCTCTCAGTGTACATTTGCTGTGTGTTCTTCTGTGTCTGCTTGTCTTCTCTTTAGGTGGCACTGGGAACTGATCTGGGTACCTTCTGGATTGGGAGAGAGGCACTCAATCTCTTGCACAATCTCAGCTCCATGGTCTGCTGCATCTCTTATTGTTTCTCCTCTGTGTCTTTTTGTTGTGTCATCCTGCTGCACCAGTTCTCTGCTCAGGCCAGCACTCCATGCAGGCCAGCACACTGCATGGGCCAGCACTCTGCATGGGCCAGCTCTCTGCTCAAGCCAGCTTGCCATGTGGGCCAGCTTGCCTTCACCAGGAGGCCCTGGGAAACAAACCCTGGACCTCCTATATGGTAGACAGAAGCCTGATTGCTTCAGCCACATCTGCTTCCACCCTGTTCAGTTTTAAGAAATGATCTCCTATAAGACATTTCATAAGGACTTAATTCAAGTCTGCTTTGGGGCATGACCATAACCCTCAGTTGGGCAACTGGCAGGGCTTTATCCTACTTAAGGTGAGCTTCTAAACAAATCTTTGTAATGACTTCTTTTAAGGTGAGATTCACTTGCTCAGTCTTTCCAGTGGATTGACGTCTTCAGGGAGAATGTAAGTGCCAATCTACAACAGTCCAGACACATCTTTAGTCATTTTAGAAATGAAGATCTCCCTATTGTCACTTTGTATAGAAATAAAAAGTCCAAACCTTGGAATGATTTATTTAAGTAAGACTTTGACTACTTCTCAGAGCTTTTTCCATTTGGCATGGGAAGGCTTTTACCCAATTAGTGAAAGTGTCTACAAACAGTAGCAAATACTTGAAGTTCTCAGCAGCTCTTGGCATTACAGTAAATCAGTTTTCCAGTCCTCTCCTCCTCCTAGTCCTCTCTTTTGTACTCCTTTTGTTAAGGCTGGAGGCTGAGTTTTAAGGATAACTTGAGCACAAGTTACACACTGATCATTTACTGACTGAATCATTCTGCATAGATTGGGTCCTATGAGAAACTGACTTATCCACCAGAACAGTTTCACATCCATAATGAGTAAATCTATGGAAATAAGTGGTAATGGGTTTCACTAGGCTTTCAGGTATGAGTAATTTGTGGTACTCTTCCCAAGGTTTTTCCCGGGACTGTATTTTCAACCAGCCATTGTCTGTGGCTTGAGTATATCTCCACTATTTGGCTCTGGCCAAAACTTTTTTCCAGTATTAGAGTTTCCCAAATGGCTTTAGGTTAGGTTGTCACCAACTCTGGGGTATTAATGGGTGGTCCAGTCTTTAAGGGTAGAGGGGTGTAGTAAGAGTTGGTTATATTCTGCTTGCAGCTAACCTAGTGGCTTTATCAGCTAAACAGTTTCTGTTTGCTTCCCTAGTATTGAAAGTTCGGGTTACCCTGCAATGAATGACTGCTAATTCCTTGGGGGAGCATCAAAACTTCAAGCAACTTTAGAATGAAATCAACATATTTTATATAGTTATTAGCAGCTTTGAGTAATCCCCCTTTTTTCCCAAATGACTCCAATGGGTATGTAACACTGCAGAGGCAAATCTGGAGTTTGTATAAATGTTCACTCTTTGTCCTGCACTTACCTGGAGGGCTCTTAAGGGCTGAAGTCCCAGGGAGCAGGGATCCTGCTTCCAAAATTTCTACTGGGGTGACAACTGCATACCCTGCTCATTTCTTTCTATGGTCCATAAAACTACTTCCATCAGTAAATAATTCAAGAGCTGGGATTTTTAGGGTTACATCAATCCGTCCCAGGCTACTGGAATATATTTCCTTAATGAGCTGTACACAGTCATGTTTGGGGAGTATCCACTCTTGTTTATCCTAAACTCTCAGAGCAAGGTGGCAAGGTTAAGTTTGTCAATAACCTTTAAGGTCACAATAGGATTGTCTAGCAGAGTGGCTTGATTTATCTCCTTTTTTGTTTAAATATTGTAATTACATCATGAGGACTATAGATGTAAGCTGAAGAACTTAATGTGAATTTTTCTGTCTCTAGATGGTCACAAGTAGCTGAGTCTGTGTGCAGACAGGGAGGCCAAGCTTGAGAAACAGGGTCTAGCTGTTTGAACAGGTATGCTATTGGTTGGGTATTCCTCCAAAGGGTTGAGTTAAAACTCCCAGGGTGATGCTTTGCCATTCATGTAAGAACAAGTGGAACTTTTTTGTGGAGTCTGGCAGCCCTAGAGCTGGGACAGTAAGTAATTTTTGCTTAAGGCTCTAAAAGTAAGTGCACATTCTGGAGTCCAGACTAGGGACTTCTTTTCACTTCCTCTAAGTGCTTCATATAGTGGCCTAGCTATAAGTTCAAAATTAGGCATCCACAGCTTAAGTAACCAGCCATGTCAAGAAATCCTATGAGTTCCTCTTAGTTCCTAGGCTCTTGTAGTCCACATAAGGCTTTCTTTTGACTGGGCAGAAGGGTCCATTTTCCTTCAGAGAATTTAAAACCAAGATATTTAACATGAGTTTGAATAACTTGGTCCTTATTTCCTAACACTTATGTTCTTTTACATCTAGTCTCTGTAACATTATTACTGTGTTCTCATCTGAGGCTTCTTGCATCTTACTAGCATTTGAGTATGTCATCTACATATTGAAAAAAGAGCCTTTCCCTGAGTTGCACCACCTGTAGATCCCTGGATAGGGCTTGCCCCCAAAATGTTAGGGAATTCCTAAACCCTTACAGCAGCACAGTCCAACAAAACTGTTGCTTCATTCCAGGGTTGGGGTCTTCCCATTCCAAAGCAAAGAGTCTCTGTGATTCCTTCTCTAGCAGGATGCAAAAGAAAGCATCTTTTAAGTCCAGGACTGTGAATCAGGTGTATGCATTAATAATATTAACAGAGAGTTTATAGGGATTGGACACCACTGGGTGGATGTCCTCCACTATCTGATGAATAGCTCTCAAATCTTGTACAAATCTACATTCCTGAGTACCTGGTTTAAAGTCTGGTTGACAGGGTCTAATTAGTCCCCACTGGAGACATTTCTTGATTAGGGCATAGATGCTGGCTCTAGCCTCCTGTCTGAGTGGATACTGTTCTGGATGTGGTGGGGTGATGTTCAGACAGTCTTTCCCTGACTTCCTGTGCTTTAAGTGCCCATTCTGGTGATCCCCCAGTAGCCCATACCTTAGCTGGAACCAGTTGTTTTATCTCTTTGGGTGCTCCACACTTCTCATGATCCTCAGCTAAATCCAGCAGGGCTGCTTGGAAGGCACAGATGTGTATGGCTGGGACCTGTATGTTCACTTCATTAGGTGAAGATCAAAGTGAAGCTTACAATTTGGAGAGTAAGCATTGCCTGAGAAAGATAATTGGCCATTCAGGCATGTACTGAAATCTATGAGTCAGTTGAGTCTCTCCAATCTGACATTGAAGTGTTTGTGAGAATGGTTTAAAGTTTTTAGTCCCCAAAACATCAATGATAGGGACTGATTCATTAGCTTCTTTACTCGGTCTCTGGTTTAAAACTAAATAAGTGGTTCCAGTGTCCACCAAGAAGTCAAATAATTTCTTAGCAACTTGAAAGAGATCTGAGGTTTGGTGTGGGTGATCAGAATGGCTTCCCAACCAGTGGAATGTGCTCCCAGGCCCCATCACTCCAGGTTGCTGCCTTCATTCCCTGCTAACTGTGAGAGCTGAGCCACTAGGTGGGATGTCCTAGCTCCTCCTTTCTCAGGGAGACAGGGGCATTCCTGCTTCCAGTGTCCCTCCTCCTAATAGTAAGCACATTGCTGGGGACCTAATGGTCTTCCTGGGGGCCTTGGAGGATCTTACTTTACACTGAGATTCCCATGGAAACTGTCCCTCATTTGAGGGACTGTGGACCTCTGACATTCTTGCTGATAGCTGCTCCTATGAAGCTGGCTTTTTAGGCAGCATGTTTCTCCTGCTAATTCTTATGGGTAGACTCCCAGTTGTGAAAAATCTTAAAGGCAATCTCTACTAATTGTGACATAGGCATCTCCAGTTCCCCTTCCAATTTCTGGAGTTTCCTCCTTATATCAGAAGCACATTAAGTATAATTAACAGCACATGGGTTAGTGGGGTCCTTTGGGTGTAAATCAGTGTACTACCTATAGGCCTTGAGCAGTTGTTTTTTTGTTTGTTTGTTTGTTTGTTTTTAAAGATTTATTTATTTTATTTTATTTATCCCCCCCTTGCTGCTTGTGCTGCTGTGTCCATTCACTGCGTGTCTTCTCCGTGTCTGCTTATCTCCCCCTTGCTGTGAGGTCTTGCCGCATCAGCCCATGGCGCCGCGCGAGCCGGCCTGCCCTCACAAGGAGGTGCCAGGAAGCGAACCCGGGGCCTCTCATATGGTAAACGGGTGCTCTATCCATTGCACCACACCTGCTTCCTGCGGGCCGGCATGCCCTCACAAGGAGGCCTCAGGACGCGAACCGGGGCCTCCCATATGGTAAACGGGGGCTCTATCCACTGAGCCACACCCACTTCCCTTGAGCAGTTGTTCTTAATAGACCAGTTTAATTCAGGGTCTTGAACTATTTGCTGGTTTTATTAAGACTCTTTTGTTTAGGCACTCATACTTGCAATAGTATAAGCTTAATAATTATTCAATTTGTTCCTGTCTGACTGCTCATTTTGATCACAATTTGACTCAACTCAGGCAACTGCTTGTTCTTCTGGGACATGCACTGAATTGTTTTTAATTATTGCTCCTCAGAGAGTCAGCGTGGACATGGGCTTTTATATATAGATATATATATAATTGAAGTAAATCACTCATACATGAACAAGTATATAGTAAAAGTACATGAATAATATCATAGAAAGCTCCCATACCACACCTCACCACCAATATCTTGCATTGTTGTCAAACATTTGTAACAAATTATGAAAGAGTATCATCAAAGTATTACTACTAATTATAGTCCAAATCTTACATTTGGTGTATTTTTCCCCAACCCACAATATTGTTCTTTTTGTTCATAAACCATACAATTTACCTAATATGAACAAACAATGGCATATGTTATAATCACAGAATTGTGCATTCATCACTTCCATCAGTATTACAGCATTTTATTTACTACAAAAAAGAAAAAAAACACACACACAAAAGCATTATCATTCCCATATGTTAGTGCTACTAATTACAAATCTTTTTATTTGCTTTCACCATTTCTATTCATTTCCAAACATTCACAACCAACCTTTTTACCAATTCTGCACAGACTAAACCTCAGCTTTCCATTCTCTAACTACATTCCTTCTCTTGTGACTTACATTCTAGCTATTACCACCATGAATTTTCTCATTATATTTATTTCATAATACCAAAATCATACAATATTTGTCCTTTTATGCCTGGCTTGCATCACTCAACATAATGTCCTCTGGGTTCATCCACATTGTCATATGCTTCATGACTTCATTTCTTCTTACAGCTGCATAATATTCCATCATGTGTATATACCACGATTGTGTTTGTGTATCCATTCATTAATTGATGGACATCTGAGATTTTTCCATCTTAGGTGATTGTGAACAATATCACTATGAACATTGGTGTGCAGATGTCTGTTTGTGTTACTGTTCTCAGTTCTTCTGGGTATATACCTAGGAGTGGTATTCCTAGGTCACATGGCAGATGTATATCCAACTTCCTTAGGAACAACCAGACTTCCATAGTGGCTGTACCATTCTATATTCCCAACAATAGTGTATAAGCATTCTGATCTCTCAATATCTTCTCCAACACTTGTAATTTTCTGTTTTGTTAATAGTGGCCATTCTAGTAGGTGTGAAATGATATCTCATTGTAGTTTTGATTTGCATTTCCCTAATAGCCAATGATGTTGCACATTTTTTTTCAAGATTTATTTATTTTATTTATTTATCCCCCCCTTGCTGCTCATGCCACCGTGTCCACCCGCTGCGTGTCCTCTCCGTGTCCGCCCATCTCCCCCTTGCTGTGAGGTCCTGCCGCATCAGCCCACGGCGCCGCGCGAGCTGGCCCGCCCTCACAAGGAGGTGCCGGGAAGTGAACCCGGGGCCTCTCATATGGTAAACAGGTGCTCTATCCATTGCACCACACCCGCTTCCTGCCATGAGGTTGCTGCATCAGCCCACCGCCCCGCTCAGGCCAGCGTGCCCTCACAAGGAGGCCTCGGGACGCGAACCCAGGCCTCCCATATGGTAAACGGGGGCCCCATCCACTGAGCCACACCCGCTTCCCCACATTTTTTTTCATATGTTTTTTTTCACCATTTGTACTCTTCTTTAGAAAAATGTCTGTTCAGGTCTTTTGACCATTTTTCAATCAGGTCATTTGTTTTTCATTGTTGAGTTGTAGGATCTCTTTATATATCATGGATATTAGACCCTTGTTGGATGTGTAATTTCCAAATGTTTTACCCCATTTTGTAGGCTGCCTTTTAACCCTCTTTACAAAGTCCTTTGAGATGCAGAAATATTTAATTTTGAGGAGGTTCCATTTATCTATTTTTTATTTTGTTGTTTGTGCTTTAGGTGTAAACTTTAAGAGACCCTCACCTATTACAATGTCTTGTAGATGTGTCCCTACATTATCTTCTAGATGATTTATGGCCCTGGCTTTTATGTTTAGGTTTTTGATCCATTTTGAGTTGATTCTTGTATAGAGAATGAGATAGGGGTCCTCTTTCATTCTTTTGATTATGGTTATCTAGTTCTCTCAGCACCATTTGTTGAAGAGATTGTTCTGACCGAGAAAAGTGGACTTGGTAGGCTTATCAAAAATCAGTTGGCCATAGAGCTAAGGGTTTATTTCTGAGCACTCAATTGGAATCAGTTGATTAATGTTTCTATCCTTATGCCAATACCATGCTGTTTTGACCACTGTAGGTTTATAATACACTTTTTAAAATTTTTTATTTAATAATTAAAAAAATTTTTAAAGATACTTAGATTACATAAATGTTACACAAAAAATATAGGGATTCCCATATGCCCCACTCCCCACACCTCCCACACCCTCCCATATAAACATCCTTCATTAGTGTGGCACATTCATTGCAATTGATAAATGCATCCTGGGACTTTGTCTACACTCTCTTCCACACAGTTCTGCATGTTAATGTGATGATATAAAATGGCCTATATCTGTCATTGCAATGTCATTCAGGATGATTTTCAAGTCCTGGAAAAGCCCCTATATTACAACTGTTTTTCCCTCTCCCTGCCCCCAGAGACTCCAGTGGCCACTGGCTCTGCATCAAAGTTGTAATTTCTTCCATTACTAGAATCACAATACGTCTATAGTAGAATACCAGTAAGACCACTCTAGTCCATAGTTCTTTCCCCAATTCTGAGGATTCTGGGATGATGATGTCCACTCCACCTCTAATTGAGAGGGGTCTTATGTCCCATGGGGAAGATGGATAGGATCATCTTGCTTGCAGTTGCAGAGTCTCTCTGTTCCTTGGATGGTTGCTGTCCATCATCATCTCCTTGTTAGTTCTCCTGGGTGAGTCCAATGAGCTGTAGAGTAGGTTGTTGCAACTCCACCAAGGTTCCAGGCCCAGCTGGCACAAGGACAGCCCAAAGACTTGAGTCTCTTGGATGTACACCTACAAACACCAGCACCAAGTATAGGTTTAAATAAAAGAGACAGATGAGTTATGTGGAGGGAAGACATAATTGAGTCCAACTCTGTTACTCTCAGGAGCACAAACTCCAAAGTAGGGCCCACTGGCAACACACCAAACTCTGGAGCTATCTGCCCTGACCATAGGACCTCGGTGTCTCTAAAGCCCTCAGGAGTCCCACTATTTGGGGTAGTATCCACTTTTGCAGTCTATGAGATCCTGCTGAGATGTGCATAAGCATTATCTCTGGGATGATCTCCCAACTCACTTTGAAGTCTCTTCACCATATAAACTCATTTGTCTTTACCTTTTCCCCCTTTTATTCGAGGTCTTTTTCCAGTTGCATTCCTAGTTGGTGCTTGATAGTAATCCCTTGGTGCCAGGGAAATGCTCATCCCCAGGAGTCATGTCCCCACACTGGGGATGCCGCATATGCTGAGTTGCCTTAGAGAGAGGCCACATCTGAGCAACAAGGAAGCTCTCAGGAGGCAATTATTAGGCACTCCACAACAATAGGCTAAGTTTCAATTTCAAGAGCATAGGCTCACAAGCATAGTCAACAATATCAAGGGCCCATCAGTAGATCATTCTCCTTCATCACTCATTGTCCCTGCACTTGAGGGACTATTGCTGCTCCATTAGAGAATGTTGCAGAGCTCTCCAGGATGGGAATTCAATATTCTCTCAGTTATTGTGTGAATCACCACCCACTGTGACAATACCCCATGAACATTTGAACCTTTTTACATACCTTATATGTATGCCCAGGTGAACTTCTTCCGATGTATCCCCCATCACTGACACCCCACACCAATGATCTGCCCCTGTCCCAGTCATAACCCTTCTGTGATCCAAAGCTTCTTCAAAAATGAAGCCATTAAAATAACCAAATACTATTAATAGGAAAATGAAATAATAATGATAAATTTAAATATAAGAAATAAAATACATAAAATTTTTAAAAAACTAAAACTAAAATAAAATTAAAAGGTTGGGATACAATGATGAACACAGGCCATGTTAAATATCATCAAAATTTATAAAAGTGTATGGTCTAAAATGTAAACCATAATGTAAACCATTGACCATGTTTAGTAGCTATGTTTCACTATTTGTATACCAGTTTTGTGTTTTTTTTAAAGATTTATTTATTTTATTTATTTATCCCCCCCTTGCTGCTTGTGTTGCTGTGTCCATTCGCTGCGTGTCTTCTCTGTGTCTGCTTATCTCCCCCTTGCTGTGAGGTCTTGCCGCATCAGCCCACGGCGCCGTTAGAGCAGGCCTGCCCTCACAAGGAGGCCCTGGGAAGGGAACCCGGGGCCTCTCATATGGTAAACGGGTGCTCTATCCATTGCGCCACACCCGCTTCCTGCCGTGAGGTTGCTGCATCAGCCCACCGCACCGCTCAGGCCAGCGTGCCCTCACAAGGAGGCCTCGGGAAGCGAACCCGGGTCCTCCCATATGGTAAACGGGGGCTCTATCCACTGAACCACACCCACTTCCCAATGTATATCAGTTTTAACAAAAGTACTATCCACATATAAAAAGGTATTAATACAGGAAGGAGGAAAAGGAGAGGATGTTGGATATATGAGAGTCCCCTGTATTCTGTATGTGACTTTACTGTGACCTAAAATTTCTTTGAAAACAGAATGACAAATAGTAAGACACTGAGGTATAAATGGAAGAAAATGCCACTGTGCAGACAGGACACCAGATATTACAGTGATGAAAGGCAAAATGTCAAAAAAAATTTTTAAATACTTTTCATTATAATATACTTTAAGGTCAGGAAGTGAAAGTCCTCCCACATCAATCTTTTTAAGGATGTTTTTGTCTATTTGTGACACCTTTCCTTTCCAAATAAATTTGGTAATGACCTTTTTTATTTCTATAAGTAGGCTGTTGGAATTTTGATTGGTATTGCATTAAATCTAGAAATCAGTTTGAGTAGGATTGACATCTTCATGATGTTTACTCTTCCAACCCATGAACACAGACTGTCCCTCCATTTGCTTAGGTCTTCTTGGATTTGTTTTAGCAGTGTTTCATCATTTTCTGAATATAGATCCTTTACATTCCTGGTTAAATTAATTCCCAGATATTTGAGTCTTTTTGTTGCTATTGTACATGGAATTTTTTTCTTGGCTTTTTCATCAGCTTGCTCATTGCTAATGTATAGAAAGGCTAATGATTTTTGCATGTTGTATCCTGATCTTATATCCTGCCATTTTTTGAATTCTTTTATTAGCTTTTATAACTTTGTTGTAGATATTTTGGAATTTTCAAAATAGAAGATCATGTCATTTGCAAATAATGAGAGTTTTACTTCCTCTTTTCCATTTTGGAATTCTCATACAATCAATGTAGGTTGTTTGTGATTTTCTAGGAATTTGTCCATTTCATATAGATTTTCTAATTTGTTGGCATACAGTTTCTCATAATGTCCTCTTTTTAAAAAAGATTTATTTTATTTATTTATTCCCTCCTTGTTTTGCAATTGCTGTCTGCTCTCCGCATCCATTTGCCATGTGCTCTCTGTGTCTGCCTGTCTTCTCTTCTCATCTTCTCTATAGGAGGCACCAGGAACTGACCCTGGGACCTCTGATGTGGGAGAGGCACTCAAATGCCTGAGCCACCCCAGTTCCCTGGTCCACTGCATCTCCCATTGCCTCCCCTGCCTGTCTCTTTTTGTTGTTGTTGTACCAGCTCTCTGCATGGGCCAGCTTTCTGCATGGGCCAGCTCTCTGTGCAGGCCAGCATGCCATGTGGGCCAGCAAGCCATATGGGCCAGCACACGTGCAGGCCAGCTTGCTGCATGGGCCAGCTTGCTGTGCAGGCCACCTCACCTTCATCAGGAGGCCCTGGGAAATGAACTGGACCTCCCACATGGCAGACGGGAGCCCAATCACTCCAGCCACATTCACTTCCCACATAATATCCTCTTATGATCTATTTTATTCCTGTGGGGTCAGTCATAATATCCCCCCTCTCATTTCTGATTTTATTTATTTGCAAATTTTCTCTTTTTTTCTTTGTTAGTCTAGCCAAAGGTTTGTCAATTTTATTGATCTTCTCAAAGAACCATTTTTGGTTTTGTTGATTTTGTCTATTTTTTTGTTCTCAATTTTATTTATTTCTGCTCTAATCTTGGCTATTTCTTTCTTTCTGCTTGCTTTGGGATTGGTTTGCTTTTCTTTTTGTAGTTTCTCCAGTTGTTCAGCTCAGTCTTTCATTTTAGTTCTTTCTTCCTTTTTAATATAAGCATTTAAAACTATAAATTTCCCTCTCAGCACTGCTTCCACTATATCCAATAAATTTTGAAAAGTTTTGTTTTTGTCTTCATTCATCTCAAGATATTAACTAATTCCCCTTCCAATTTCTTCTTTGACCCCTGATTAGAAGTGTGTTGTTTAGCATCCATATATTTGTGAATTTTCCCCTTTCCTGCCTATTATTGATTTCCAGCTCCATTCCATTATAATCAGAGAAGGTGCTTTGTATAATTTCAAACTTCTTAAATTTATTGAGAGCACTTTTGTGGCCCAATATGTGTTCTGTTCTGGAGAAAGATCTATAAGCACTTGAGAAGAATGTATAACCTGCTGATTTTGGGTGCAGTGTTCTGTATATGTCTGTCAGATCCAGATCATTTATCATATTGTTCAAGTTCTCTGTTTCCTTGTTGATCACCTGTCTAGTTGTTCTATCTATTGAATTGAGTGGTATGTTGAAATCTCCAACTATTATCAAGTTATCTGTTTTTCTGCAGAGTTTGCCTAATGTAATTTGGGGCACCCTGGTTAGGTACATAGATATTTATAATGGTTACTCTTTCCTGGTGAATTGTGCCTTTTATTAATATATAATGGCCTTCTGTTTGTTTTATCTATTTTTTTGCATTTGAAGTCTGTTTTGTCTGACATCAGTAGAGCTACCCCTGCTCTCTTTTGGTTACTTTTTGCCTGAAATATCTTTTTCCAACCTTTCACTTTCAGACTATTTGCATACTGGGGTCTAATGTGAGTCTCCTACAGAGAGCATATGGATGGCTCATGTTTTCTTATCCATTTTGTCAGCCTATGTCTTTTATTTTTAAAGATTTATTTACTTATTTATTCTGCCCTCCCATTTTTGCACTTGCTGTCTGATCTATATGTGTTCTGTGTGTGCTTGTCTTCTCTTTAGGTGGCACTGGGAACTTATCCTGGGACCTTCTGGAGTGGGAGAAAGGTACTCAATCTCTTGTGCCACCTCAGCTCCCTGGTAAGCTGTGGCACTTATTGTCTCTCTTTTGTGTCTCTTTTTGTTGCATCATCTTGTGGTGCCAGCTCTCCATGCAGGCCAACACTCTGCATGGGCAAGCACTCTGCATGGGCCAGCACTCTGCATGGGCCAGCACTCTGTGTGGGTCAGCTCTCCACATGGGCCAGCTTGCTTTTTACAGGACATCCCAGGAACCAAACACTGTACCTCTCATATTGTAGACGGGAGCCCAATCTCTTGAGCCACATCCAATTCCCAGCCTATGTCTTTTGATTGGGGAGTTTAATCCATTAACATTCAATGTTATTATTGTAAAGGCATTACTTATTTCAACCATTTTATCCTTTGTCTTTCATATGTCGTATCTTATTTTTGTCTGTCTTTTTACACTTTTGGCTAGCTTTTCTGGTTGTCTTCACTTCTAGACTCTTCTCCAAGACTCTCCATCTCTCTTTTTATTCCTAACTACAGAACTCCCTTTAGTGTTTCCTGCAGAGGTGGATTCTTGGTTACAAACTGTCTTAGTTTCTGTTTATCTGTGACTATATTAAATTCACCACCATTGTATTTGAAGGACAGTTTTGTAAGAAAGAATTCTTGGTTCTCGGTTTTTCTCTTTCAGTACTGTAATTATATCATCACTGTCTTCTCACCTCCAGAGTTTCTGAAGAGAAATCTGCACTAAGTCTTACCGGATGTCCCTTGAATGTGATATATTATTTCTCTCTTGCTGCTTTCAGAATTTTCTCTTTCTCTTTGGCTTTTGGCATTCTGATTATTATGTGTCTTCAGGTAGGTCTATTTGGATATATTCTAATTGGAGTATGCTGTGCTTCCTGGGCACATGTATTCATGTCTTTCATGAGAGTTGGGAAAATTTTGGCCATTATTTACTCAAATACTCTTTCTGATTCTTTTCCCTTCTCTTCTCCTTCTGGTACTCCTGTAACAGTATGTAGGTGTGCTTTGTGCTATCATTCAACTCCCTGAGCACCTGCCTAATTTTTCCTATTCTTTTCTCTCTCTGTTAAATTTCAGCTGTTCTGTCCTGATTCTTTATTCTATGATTTCAAATCTGTTGTTGTGTGCTTCCATTGTATTTATAATCTCACTTATTGTTTCTTTCATTCTCATAAGTTTTGTTATTTTTCTATCCAAGATTTTAAATTTTTCTTTGTGCTCACTCAGTATCTTAATGTTTTTTTTGCTTTTTTTACCTTTATTTTGTACATTTAATAATTGAAAATATAAACAATTAAAAACTAAAAAGTAAACACAGATGAATAAATACATATGTTTCTCAAATAAATGTACTGGATAAGTATAATTTTTTTTTAATCAAAAAATATGTTACACAATATAATTGGTTCGTAGTAATGCAGTCATACAGTATTTGTCTTTTTGTGTCTGGCTTGCTTTGGTCAACATAATGTCCTCCAGGTTCCTCCATGTTGTCATATGCTTTATGGCTTCATTTCTTCTTACAGCTGCATAGTATTCTATCATGTGCATAGATCACAGTTTGTTTATCCATTCATCTGTTGATGGACACCTGGGTTGTTTTCAACTTTTGGCAATGTTGAATAATGTTGCTATGAACATCAGTGTGCAGATGTCAGTTCATGTCACTGCTCTCAGTTCTTCTGGGTGTACACCCATTAGTGGTATTGCCATATCACGTGGCAAGTCTAATATTCAATTTCTTTAGGAACTGCCAAACAGTCCTCTGCAGAGGCTGTACCATTCTGTATTCCCACCAGCTGTGAATAAGTATTCCTTTCTCTCCACATTCTCTCCAACACTTGTAGTTCTCTGTCTTTTTAATAGTGGCCTTCTGATAGGTGTGAAATGATATCTCATTGTAGTTTTGATTAGCATTTCCCTAACCATGAGTGATGTTGAACATTTCTTCATGAGTTTTTTTGCCATTTGTATTTCTTCTTTGGACAAATGTCTATTCAAGTCTTTTGCCCATTTTTTATTTGGGTCATTTGTCTTTTTATTGTTGAGTTGTAACATCTCTTTATATATCCTGGATATTAAATCCTTATCAGATATATGATTTCCAGTTATTTTTCCCATTGAGTTGACTGCCTTTTCACCCTTTTGACAAAGTCCTGTGAGGTGCAAAAGTGTTTAATTTTGAGGAGGTCCCATTTATCTATTTTTTCTTTTATTGCATGTGCTTTGGATGTAAGTTCCAAGAAGCCACCACCTACTACAAGGTCTTGAAGATGTTTCCCTACATTTTCTTCTAGTAGTTTTATGGTTCTGGCTTTTATATTTATATCTTTGATCCACTTTGAGTTGATTCTTGTATAGGGGGTGAGACAGGGGTCCTCATTCATTCATTTGGTTATAGATATCAAGTTCTCCCAACACCATTTGTTGAAGATAATGTTTTTCCCATTAACATGGACTTGGTAGGTTTGTCAAAAACCAGCTGACTGTATAGGTGAGGGTTTATTTCTGGGTTCTCAATTCTGTTCCACTGATCAATGTGTCTATCTTTATGCCAGTACCATGTTGTTTGACTATTGTAGCTTTGTAATATGTTTCAAGGTCAGGCAGTGAAATTCCTCCCACATCGCTCTTCTATTTTAGAATGCTTTTGGCTATTTAGGTGCACTTACCCTTCCAGAAGAATTTGGTAATTGCCTTCTCTAATTCTGTAAAGTAAGCTGTTGGGATTTTTAATGGTATTGCATTGAATCTATAAATCATTTTGGGTAAGATTGACATCTTCACGATATTTATCCTTCCAATCCAAGAACACAGAATGTCTTTCCAATTGTTTAGGTCTTTTAAAATTTCTTTTAGCATTGTTTTGTAGGTTTCTGCATATAGGACTTGTACTTCTTTGGTTAAATTAACTCCTAGGTATTTGAGTCATTTTGTTGCTATTGAAAATGGAATCTTCCCCCTGATTTCCTCCTCAGGTTGTTCAGTAGTAGTCACAAAAACATTACTGATTTTTGCATGTTGATCTTGTATCCTGCCACTTTGCTGAACTCATTTATTAGCTCAAGTAGCTTTGTTGTGGATATTTCAGGATTTTCTAAGTACAGGATCATGTCATCTGCAAACAATGAGACTTTTACTTTCTCTTTTCCTATTTGGATGCCTTTAATTTTTTGTTCTTGTCTAACTGCCCTAGCTAGAATTTCTAATACAATATTGAATAACACTGATGACAATGGGTATCCTTATCTTGTTCCTGATCTTAGAGGGAAAGTTTTCAACCTTTCCCCATTGAGCATGTTGTTGGCTGTGGGTTTTTCATATACACCTTTTATCACATTGAAGAATTTTCCTTCTACTCCTATCTTTTGAAGTGTTTTTATCAAAAAAGTATGTTGGATTTTGTCGAATGCCTTTTCTGCATCAATTGATATGATTATGTGGGTTTTTTCCCTTGAATTCGTTAATGTGGGGTATTACATTGATTGATTTTCTTATGTTGAAACAGCCTTGCATACTAGGAATAAATCTCACTGGATTGTGATGTATAATTCTTTTGATATGTTGTTGGATTCGATTTGCAAGTATTTTGTTGAGAATTTTTGCATCTATGTTCATTAAAGAGATTGGCCTGTAATTTTCTTTTCTTGTAGTATATTTATCTTGCTTTGGTATTAGGATGATGTTGACTTCATAAAACCTGTTGGGTAATTATTCCTTCTCTTCAATTTTTTTGGAAGAGTTTAAACAGGATTGGTGTTAATTTTTTTCTAAATGCTTGGTATTCACCTGTGAAGTCATGTGGTCCTGGACTTTTCTTTGCTTGGAGATTTTTGATGATGGATTCAATCTCCTTAAATGTGATTTTTTTTGTTAAGTTCTTGTATTTCTTGTAGCATCAGTGTGGGTTGTTTGTGCATTCCTAGGAATTTGCCCATTTCATCTAGGTTGTCTAGTTTGTTGGCATATAGTTTCTCATAATATACTCTTATGATTCTTTTTTATTTTTGTGGGGTCATTTGTATCTTGCCGCCTTTCATTTCTGATTGTATTTATTTGCATCTTCTCTTTTATTCTTTGTTCATCTAGCTAGGGGGTTTTCAATTTTATTGATCTTCTCAAAGAACAAGCTTTTAGTTTTGTTGATTTTCTCTATTTTTTTTTGTTGTTGTTGTTCTCATTTTCATTTATTTCTGCTCTAATCTTTATTATTTCTTTCCTTCTGCTTGCTTTGGGATTGGTTTGCTGTTCTTTTTCTAGTTTCTCTAGTTGTTCAGTTAAATCTTTGAGCTTAGCTCTTTTTTCTTTTTTAATATAGGCATTTAGGGTTATAAATTTCCCTCTCAAGACTGTCTTTGCTGTATCCCATAAGTTTTTATAAATTGTGTTCTCGTTTTCATTTGTCTCAATATATTTACTGATTTCACTTGAAATTTTTTTCTTTGACCCACCAATTATTTAGGAGTATGTTGTTCAGCCTCCACACATTTGCAAATTTACTTTTTACCTGTCTATTATTGAGTTCCAGTTTCATTCCATTATGATCTGAGAAGGTGCTTTGTATAATTTCAACCTTTTTATATTTATTGAGGGCTGCATTGTGACCTAACATGTGGTCTATCTTGGAGAAAGATCCATGGGCACTTGAGAAGAATGTGAAACTTGTTTATCATATTGTTCAAGTTCTCTGTTTCCTTGTTGATCTTCTGTCTAGTTGTTCTATCTAATGATGTGAGAGGGGTGTTGAAGTCTCCAACGATTATTGTAGAAATGTCTATTTCTCCCTTCAGTTTTGCCAGAGTTTGTCTCATGTATTTGGGGCATGCTGGTTAGGTGCATAGATATTTATGACTGTTATATCTTCCTGGTGGATTGTCCCTTTTATTAATATATAATGGCTTTCTGTACCTCTTACAACTTTTTTGCATTTAAAGTCTGTTTTCTCTGACATTAGTCTAGCTACACCTGCTTTTTTCTGGTTACTATTTGCATGGAGTATCTTTTTCCAACCTTTCACTTTCAGCCAGTTTGTATCCCTGGGTCTAAGGTGAGTTTCTTTCAAGCAGCATATGGATAGCTGATGTTTTTTTATCCATTCTATCTGCCCGTATCTTTTGATTGTGAAGTTTATTCCATTCATATTCAAAGATATTACTGTAAATGCACTATTTACTTCCTCCATTTTATTCTTTGGTTTTCATATGTCATCTTGGTTTTGTCTGTCTTTTTACTCTTTTGGTTATCCTTTATGTTATTCTTTCTTCTATACTCTCCTCCAAGTCTCTCTCTCCTGTCTTTTTCTTTCAGGTTCTAAGGCTTCCCTTATTATCTCCTGCAAATTGGATTCATTCTGCTAACTCTCTTAGCTTCTGTTTGTTTGTGAATATTTTATACTAACCTTCATATTTGAAGGACACTTTAGCTGGATAAAGAATTCTCAGCTAGCAAATTTTCTCTTTCAGTTTCATAATTGTATCATACCACTGTCTTCTCACCTCCATGGTTTTTGAAGAGAAATTTGCACTAAGTCTTACTGGATGTCCCTTGTATGTAATGGTTTGCTTCTCCCTTGCTGGTCTGAAAATTTTCTCTTTATCTTTGACATTTGACATTCTGACTAGTATGAGTCTTGGAGTAGGTCTGTTTGGATTTATTCTGATTGGGGAACAGTGTGCTTCTTGGTCATGTAAGTTCATTTCCTTCATGAGAGTTGGGGGAAATTTTCAGCTATTTCCTCAAATACTCTTTCTGCCCCTTTTCCCTTCTCTTCTCCTTCTGGAACTTCCATGACACATATGTTGTTGTGTTTTGTGTTGTCATGCAACTCTCTGAGCCCCTGCTCAATTTTTTCCATTCTTTTCTCTCTGTGTTCTTTTCTCTCTTCAATTTTAGCTGCTCTGTCTTTGGTATCACTTATTCTTTCTTCTATCATTTTCAAGTCTGCTGTTGTATGCCTCAAATGTGTTTTTGATCTCACCTATTGTGTCTTCCATTCCCATGAGGTCTGTTACTTTTCTGTTCAGGATTTCAAACTCTTCTTTGCATTCACTCAATGTCTTCTTGATGCCATTGATCATTTTAACTATATTGTCTTTCAACTCATTAATTTGCGTGCATCTTGCTGATTAATTCTCTCAAATTCTGCATCTCTTCTGGGTCTTTGATGTATTCATTTTCTTGGGCCATCTCTTCTATTTTCTTAGTATGGCTTATGATTTTTTGCTGATATCTAGGCATCTGATTAAGATGTAGTTTATTCAGATGCTCAATCTCTTTCTCTTTTGTAGGGATTTCATGGCAGGGGCCTGTGGATTACCATTGCTCTTTGATTTTTGGCTTGACCTGGATTGTTACAATTGTCCTGCTGGTTGCTCAAATCTGGGCACTGGACTGAGTAATTGGTTGTAGAATCACTTCCTAGGGCCTTGGGCAGGGAGGCTATAGAGGCCAGAAAAAGCCTCCTACTTATTTTTAATTTTCTTGCATGCCTTTTCTTGGTCTGCCAGGAGATGGCACTCTTTGGCAGCTCTCAGTTCAATGCCTGGTCGGAGTGTATTTGTTCCAATACAGACCAGATCAATGTGATAGAGCTTCCTGTCTGGAGGCTAGGAGCTTTGTAACTCAAACTTTCTCAGAGAATTTCTCCAGCCTTCTCTGGCAGCCCCTTCCCTTTTCCCAGCTAGGAAATATTCTCACTTCCCTCTGAGTTCTCAACAATCAGTACAGGTTTGTAGATGAGGAGATTGGGAGGGTTGTATATCTTTAGCCCCTTGCAGGCTCCAAGGCAAACTATGGCACAGCCCCACCTGGCCTGGAAGTGCTCTTGAAATACAGCAGACCAAATTTGTGAGTCAAAAGCTGAGTCAGCCTTAGGCTGTGTCCCTCTCTCTCCGTTTTCCTGGGGTGTCCTCAACAATTAGTCCTGACTAGAAGAGAGGGAGATTGCAAGGGTCAGATTTCTCCAGTCCTTCACAGGATCCCTAGGCAACCACTGTGTGGTCTCACCCGGCCTGGAAGTGCTTGTGGGACACAGCAGACTGAATTTGTGGGTCAGAAGTTGAGTCCATCTTAGGCTATGTCTCTGTGTCTCCCCTTTCCTGGTGTGGTAGATCCCTGGAGCCCCCTTTGTCTTTAGTCACAGGCCCAGAGGCCTGAGAATTCTAAAGTGACTTTAGCATGAGGGAGGGTGCTGGCAGCAACAGCAGCCACTGGTTTCAACTCATGGTTCTGTCATCATGATATCCCTCATTTGTCCCTCTCTTCTCTGGGTAGTGTCCAGCCTTCACCTGCTGTCCTAAACCCTAGAAGATCTTTTTCAGGGCTGTTTCAGCCTGTCCTCTAACTATTTTTCTGGAGGAGAAGACATTTCTGTGTCTTACTAGTCTGCCATCTTCCTGGAACCTTAATGTATTTCATTTCTTTAGCCATGTTGCCCTTCAACTCCATGAATTGTTTTAGGAGAACTGTATGAACCTCATTCATTAGTTGCTTTAAGTTCTGTGTCTCATCTGGGGCTTTGATTTGTTCTTTTGCCTGAATCATATCTTTCTTTTTCTTAGTATGGCTTGTAACTTTTGCTGATGTCTTGGCATCTGATCATGATGCCGAATTTAATCTGATGTTCATTTTCTCCCCCTTGCCTAGGGATTTATTGTTAAGTAGATGTGTGCTACCCCTGTTCTTTGATTCTTGGTTCCACTTGTCCTGAATATTAAGGATTGCCCCTGTTTAACTGCTCAAACCAGGGCTAAGGACCCAGTAATGAGGCTCAGGCTAGTTTCCAAAGGCCTTGGAGAGGGAGACAATAAAAGCAGCTGGTTGCCTTATTTATTTATTTATTTACTTACTTACTTATTTATTATTTATTTATTTATATTTTCCCTTCTTTTCTTGTCTGCCAGCAGATGATGGTTTTTGGCAGACCTCTCAGCTCAGACTCCAGGTACTAGGGGGGAATGCATTCACGGTAACTCCATGGGTGTGAAAAAGTGATGTCCTCAGGGTGGGTGGAGCTTCACAAACAAACTTTCTCAGAAGTTGTTCTCCTCCCTTTCCTGGCCACACCCTCCCTCACTCTGTGTCTTCATCAGCAAACCAGGACATTAGGGAGGGTGTTTAAGGAGGCAAATTATCTTTTGTCCCCTGAGGGCTCTCAGGGCAAACATCATGGCCCCACCGGGCCTGAGAGTAGGCTGTGTCCCTCCCTCCCCTTTGTCTTGGGGAAAGGGCCCCTGCAACCCCCCCAACCCCCGCAGTCTGCAGCCAACTGGCAGGGGCCAGTGGAACCCTGCTCTTTGCTCTTAGGGTGGGGAAATGGGCACCAGCAGTTACTGCTGCAGGTTTACTCATGGGATTTTTCTAATCAGCCGAGATTCCTTTCCTTCACCCCTTTCTCTTCTGGGTGTTGTCTAGTCTTACCCTGGTGTCCTTAGCCCAAAACTGCCCTCCAGACAATCTCCATTTGTCCACTAGCTATTTTGCTGGGAAAGACGTGATCTCAATGCCTCTCTAATCCTCCATCTTCCAGGGCATTATATTGGTCATGGTCTTTTTCTGACACTATTCTCCTTTCTTCCAAAATTAACAGCACATTCAATAAGGCCTGTATGTCCACCCAACTAGGAATATGAATTGCAAAAATAGAATTGAATATGTTTTCCCTTTTCTTGGGATCTTCCTAGTAACTTGAGATCAATTCTTCCAATTGTGCAAGTCTGAAGTGGAAAATGGAGTGTGTACAAACAAGTAACCTCTTGGATGGCCTTGATTAACAATCCCACCTGGTACCCACCTTAGTGGGAATTGCCCAGGTGTGGCAGGGCTCCATGGACAATTTGGGTACTACTCTGGGTATGAGGTGGGAAGGCCATTCCTGGGGAGATCTAAGGGCAATTTAGGATTGCCCTCCTCCTCTTCTTCTCCTTAATAAAGTGCTGTAGGAGCAGTGGGAACAAGGAAAATGTCCAGTACTTTGAGGGTTTGAATCAAGGAGTCATTTCTTCACTTTTCTTGGTTGACAGATTGTATCAGGCATGTGACTTGCTAACATCACACCATACCCAAAACACTGATGTTGCAGTTTAAGATTATTAGCTAAAGCCATAAAACATTGGACATAGGGTGTTTTGTCCCAGTTACTAAGTCTTTTACAATGTATTTCTAGTTGTAAAATAGCATTGTATTCAAGAGATCCCTTTGGTGGCCATTCCTGGCCATTCTCTAATTTATACTGTTGCCATGTACTTTTACTCAGAAATATCATTCTCTTTTTAGTCATGGGGGTTCACATAAAATTTTTCCCATTGATTTAAGATGCAATTGAGAGGATCACACTTGTGTTTCATTCTTGAGCTCTATTTCTTGCCCATTGTGACCCCCTGTCAACTATTGGGTGAGTTACCCTTTAAGTTTATTGATCAGAATTTTAGTAGTCAATCAGGGTACCAGTGAAAGTTTTCCTAGACCTGGGGAATAGATTCTAGCATAGGGCACTAACCTACAATTCTGGGCTTACCCAGCTCCAAACCTAAGCCAAAACCAGGGAACAGGTGTGGCCTAGCCACCTACAGCTTCAGCAGGAGATTGAAAACTTCACGCTAGAGAACAACTAATAATTTTGGTAAGAAAATCACTATTTACTGAGGCTGCAGAGATCACATGGGCTCCCTGTTTCCTTCTTGACTGGCTGCTTTCAGGATCTTCAATGCCAGAGGCAAAGGAATCCCAAACCTGGCTTTCAGAGACAAGATGCTCCCGCAGTCACAGAGCCAAGTCAGGGGTGTCCCATCTTAGGGACCAATGAGTACAACAAGCAGCAATCTTCTCAGAGGCCCTAGCATCCCAAATGGGTTGCCAAATTTTAGGGGATACCCTCACAGATCCTCTGGGTCCATGTCAGGCCCAGAGAATTGACTACCACACAGAGTTTGGTCACTCAAGAAAAGACGTTTATTAAATTGGTGGAGGACAGGAGATTGGATGTCTCAGATCTGCCTCCCCAACAAAAGGTAAAGTGGTATTATATTTCCCAGTGTAGAGGAGGAGTTAAAGGTTGAGTTAAGGAGACTGACAGGTGGGAGGGGCTGCATCTTGCACTTGCTCTATAGCATTACATGTTTAACAAGAAAGCTACATGCTTGGTTATACATCATGCATGTAGAGAAAACGGCATCTAAATCCCACCCAGAGGCATATAATTTATTATTATAATGAACAAAAGTTCAGTGAAGTTCATTCCACTACTAAACTGATTCTGCACTGGGCATGGGAAAATCCCATTATGTGGTTAACTAACTTTTGTGGTCAGCTACCAACAGCTACTCTACCTTGATTGGCTGGTTTCTAAGTAAAGCAATGTTAATCTTGGGATAGAAACAGGCATGGCATTGCTAAGGAAACAGGGCAGAGGGTTGGGCCATTAGGTAGATAAAGGAAATTCATAGACAGCTTTATTATGAGACAATCACCTGTATGGACAGGATAATAGGGAGTGAAGTTGCCACTCAGATGCTCTGAATCATCAGAGCCTGGTGAGGTCATAAGCCAAATCAGTCTTGGATGGGCAGAGAATCATGGGTTATTGGCAAAGATGTTTCCGTGTTCAAACCCACTCTTTGTGGTCCATGCAAACCCCCTGGTTCCTGAGAGATACAAGCCTCCACTTTCACTGCATAATCCTTCCCTGGTTGGGAAGCCTACTGCCCCACTGGTCACTTCTGTCATGTCTTCATGGTCTGGGCTTATGAAGTCTGAGGAACTGAAGTTGAATGTAATGCCCCAAGAGATCTGCCATCTGTCTAATCTCCATGGGGCTTCATGTCTAACTTCCTCAGGTATTAATTGTTGGATTCCCAAAACACAGGAAAAGAAAAATGTATTTCATGTAGATATAGAAAAAGTCCTTCATGCAACTTCTTTTCCAATGGGATGAGGAGTTGATCCCCTATTCTGTTCTCACAAAATGATGGCCTTTTCTGAGACATTGACCCTCTTCTGCCATGATTACCTTCCCTTTGAATAGAATCCTGGGTTAATCAACACATGCAACTTATAAACAGTGAATTTAGATGAACACCCTTGAGCACCTGCTTTTGCAGACTCTATGAAGGTCTATCTCAATAGACAGCATTAAGAAAAAGAAAGTCAACATTTCTCCAGAGATACAAGGAATAGAAGACTCTGAGAAGCTACTTCTAATCTTGTGGCTACCATAGTTGAAATCCTAGATTAAAGTATGTTTTTCTCTTCAAATTTCATTTACCACATTTGGCACAAGAGAAGTATTTACCAATAACCAATTAATACTGAAAAATTCTTTTCTCTGCTATTAGATTGGGAATTTCACAGTAGGAGGTATAGACTGTTATAATTACTGCTTTACTCTCAGAACCTCACTTTTTCATTGGTTTCTAATAAATGTGATATGAATATTTTGAACTGAGGATGAACAAATCAATTATTTATTCTTTAAATGTCTTTGGAACAAACCAGGCTTCCATCACTGCTCATTTATAGTCCCACTCAAATTTACTAAAATGGATTTACTTGGAAATTTGAATCTTCATTTATTATTTAGCATTTGGAATCACATAATTTTTGCATCAATGTCCAAGTAAATACTATTATAAATTAAAAACTCCTTAATCCAACACCTAAAGCCACACTGCTACATATTTCACCCACTGTACTATTATCTGAGGGATAAACAGAAGTCCAAAATGGAAACCAACCAGAAATCCACCTGTGATAATGCTTTCTAGCAGCAAGTCTCAGGTTGGTTGATGCTGGGCAACAGCTGGAAGCAATGCACCTTCCAGGATCAGTGAGAAAGGGTATGAGAGGGATTTTTCCTTCCCAGGCAGGCATTTATGGTGATCAAACCTCATGTGAATGGACGCTATCTAATTAAATCAAGTGTATCCAATCACCTTTGGTCTTTTTGCCATTTCCAATTATTTACAAAATTTCAGTAGCAACCTGTGTGTATTTTAACAATATATACTTTATGCATGTTCACAAAATGTGTGCATATGTCAATATACTGTCTGTACCTTTCTGCACCTTGCCTTTTGACTCAAATAATTCTTTGAAAGTCTCAATTTGGACACACATATTGTAACCTAGTTCAGTTTCACTGCTTTTTACCACTGATTTGTATTATGTGGATTTCTTTTTTAATCCTTTCTCCTTTTGCTTGACATTTGTGTTCTTGCCAACATTTCCCTTCCATTAGTGATAGTGTGGTGGGTATTTTGGGGGACAAACACTTGTTGACATGAAGAAAACATGAAGAATGGAAGTGCTAGTCATTGCTTTGGGATATTTTCAAATGTCATCCAAGTGACCATCATGTCCTTCAAGTGGTTAGACAAAGAGCACCCCCAATGACACTGGAGGAGAATCTACATTTTTACATATTGTGCTCCACTGGATAGAGTTTGATTTAAGGAATTTTATATATGTGAAATTATATTGGTTATTTATTTGCATTTCATTTCTTGTTTATGATGCAGTTTATAAAGTTATTTACTCATGATGTTACTAACCTGTGAATTGTTTGGTCATATTCTTTTTGTGTGTATTTGTTTGTCATTTTATTTTTGGTTTTGGATTGGTAGGTATTTTATTTTCTAACTCTTCTGGATACTATTACTTTCTAGGTGATACCATTGTCAATATATTTTCCCATTTGTAGCTGGTCTTAACTTTTAGTGTCAGGTAGACTTTACTGATTTTTAATATTGTTGGGAGTTTGGCATTAATTTACAAAAATCTAAGCTGGGATGAGTCTGATAAAATTGCTCTGTGATCATCACATTTATTCATGTAGCAGCAATACCCTTAGCACTCACCTAGTGCCAGGTGCTGGGTTAGGCCCTGGGTCCAGTGCTGAAAAGGATCAACTTTCTCCCTGCTTTACAGAAGTTCAGAGACTGGAGATAGAGATGGAAGAAAGTAGTTTTAAAAAAAATACATGTGAAATAGAAGAGCAAGTGCCACAGTGAAAATCAAGCAGGGTGCTACAAGAAGGGTGCTGGGAGCCACTAGGTGAGTGGGCCAGAAAGCAGTCACTGAGGTGACATTTATGTTGCAACCAGAATAAATACCAGGAGTCAGCCCTGCACAAGTCTGTGAACAGTGTGCCTGGAGAATGCATAAGTTTGTGGACTCTGAGGCTGAAGTGAGTTTGGCCTGAGAGGAGGTTAGAAAGGAATCCAGTGTAGATGGAGGGAGCTTGGGAGAAGACATGGGTCAGGAGGGAAGAGGAGGGCAGAGCGTGGGGCCTGGTAGATTATATTAGTTACCTATTAGTATGTGACAACACTACACCTAAATTTAGAGGCTTACTACAACAAATATTTGTTATTGCAATTTTTGTGAGCAAAGAATTCAGGCAAGGCTAAGATGTGTGACTTTGCTTCAATATCTCTTCTAAGACTGAGGAGTAGTCCCAACTGAGGCTTGACTTGGGAAGGATCTGCTTTCAAAGTCACTCATGTATTATTGCCAGGACTCAGTTTGGAATGAGGGCTTGAATTACTTTTTGTCTGTTATCTGGGCCCTCCCTCAGTTTCCTGCAAAAGGGGCCTCTGCACATCACAGTCTGTTTCCCCAGAGTGAGATATAAGAGAATGGTAGAGGGAGAATTAGAGATAGAGGTAGAGATAGAGTAAGATGGAGAGCAAAAGAGAAAACTAACAAGACTGAAATCATAGATGTTTTGTTTATCAGTCTTGGGAAATGATATTTCATTGCTTTGGCTATATCCTATTGATAAGAAGAGACTCAATAAGTCCAGTTCAGAGATTAGACAAGAACATGTATACCAGGAGGCAGAGATCCTTGGAAGCTATTTGGAGGCTTTCCACAACATAAACTAAAAGGAGGCACTTAATCTGACAAAAAATATAATGGGTAGACATTGAAGGGTTTTGATTCAGATGGTAATATCTGAATTTCATTGAATTTCAAGGCTATATTGTTGTGAACTGGGAAATGAAACCAAGAAGATAAGTTACTTTCCCACAATCATCCCATCAAGAACCAGCCCTGTTTTGAGTTGAACTCCCTGCTGCTTCCCATTCCTTCATGTAATTCTTCCATCTCTAAAGTTCATGTATTAATGACCTGTCACATTAGCTCATGAGTTTTATAGATATTACCCCATATACATCTGTTGAAGTCCCTAGGATAAGGAAGCTAGAATGATCCTTATAGTTCTGGTGAGGAGACCCAGAAAGCCCAAGAGGTACAATAACTTGTCCAGGTTCATGGATATGGCAGGAAAGGGAGACAGGTTGAAGCCAGCCCTATCTCCTCAATACCAGGATCCTGAATTTCCCAGGTCTTTACCAGGCACTGCAGGGTGGACAGTGTTTGTGTAACTATAGAATTAAATTGATGACATGAGAGAGGAGGCTGAAGAAAAATTAGCTTTAAGAGAGGTTTTATCCAAGGAATTGGGAAAGGTAATGAGACCCCAAGAAGTAACCTCATTTCTTGTAAATATAACCCAACAGAATTTGAA
Organism: Cabassous unicinctus; assembly: GCA_029593785.1. Lineage (NCBI taxonomy): Eukaryota > Metazoa > Chordata > Mammalia > Cingulata > Chlamyphoridae > Cabassous > Cabassous unicinctus. The sequence continues at coordinate 44,892 of JAQZBX010007498.1, forward strand.
ACCCTGATAACCAGGCCCCCACATTCTAGAGACAGCCCCAACCCAGCTCACCTGAACAGAGATGCTTGGGAAAACAAGAAGTTTTCTTATTTTTCCCAACATCATGAGGCTTTCACCTCAGTAAAACTGGAAGTGACAGCCTATTTTCAAAGCTGCAGAAATTGGTTCACCCTCCACCACTGAAGACTGGCCATTTACCAGGAAACACCCAAATGTAAGATAGGGGTCACAAGACATTGAAATGAAGGCTGGGAAAATATTTCGATCCTCCATGTGAAGCCCCACCACACCTCCCACTCCCAGTGTGCCAGAGTTGGCATGGGCTGGGCTGTTGAAAGGGACATGAGAGTGGACAGACCCTTGGTAGAAGCTGGTTTTCTAGGAGGTTGGAAGCCTGGTTGGCCCATCATGTTCACAGCCTGCTCATGGCTGGCAGGTAGGAAGGAGAGTGCTAGGGTGGTGATCATCTGCCCAGATGTTAATCTGCAGCCTTGGAGCCATCATCTCATCCCTTTTCCTCATGGGCTGGTGGTCTGTTTCTAATCTGAGAAGAACTTCATATGGAGTCATCACTGTGGCAACAGCTAGGCAAGGCCCTGATGACTAACTGATAAGGGGAGTGGAGTTTGGATCAGGTAGGAGGGCTCCTGTCTTTACTGAGTAGTGGGGAATGTGAGTGGGGGTCTCTGACTGAAGAAGGGCAAGGCTGAACCTTTTGTTCCACACATCTGATGGTTTCCATTAGAAGGCTGATCCTAGGGCCTTTCCCCTGTAAGGGTAAAAGTGTCAAAGAGAGCTGTGGATGGTGCCTAAGGTACCATTGGGAAGAAAAGGAGGTTAGGACTTTAGAGGCAGCCTTTGGGAGAATCCATCCCCACTATTCTTGCTACATCCCTGCCTGCTACCCACCCCACAATTGATGGTTAAGACAATGAGGTGTGGTGAGAATCTGGCTCAGAAGTCTTACTGGAACCTCAGTCATGGGTGCTCAGCTGCCTGTGGGTGTGAACTAGGCTGTACCTCTGCCTGTGAGGAGAATAGTATTAGTGGGAAGAAGAGACCACCTGTCATCTGCAGAGAATAAGGCAGCATGTTGCACTCAAGCTACAGGTTGAGGAGCAATGAGGGCCCAGGGAGGTCTGGGGCAGGAAAATGGATTCCTAATTTCCCCTTATCCTCCAGATACTTATGGAGCATTTACCACATGCCAGTGCAGTGCGTAGCTGAGACAGGCCATCAGAACTCCTGGAATTTAGGTTTGAAGGGGCTTTAACAAGGCATAGCAACATCCTCTAAAATATGGATATCTGTAAAAATCACATTAACAAGGACCATTTCCTGACCTAGAACAGTAGCTTCCTCTTTACCACTTTTAAGGAAGAGGGAATATGTTCTGCTTCTGGTGCAGAGCTTTCTATGACCACCTTTTAGGAACTCATAGCTTTCAAGATGAACTCTGGAATTGCATCAGCAATAAGTGGGGGAGGGGAAACATAAAAAAAAATAAAAACTTGCAATGTGCAAAGGAAAAGGCCAGAGGAAGATTGTTAGCAAATGGTCCAAGGGTGGCCAGGTCTGTGAATCCTCAGTCTCCCTCTAGGGGTCCTGTGGTCCATCCTTTCTCTTAGATTTGAATACTTCCAGGATCCTGGTCTCTGACCTCAGAATTCTTTTTCTTGCTATATTCATTCTGGGGGAACATTTGTGATGGAGTTTCCAGAGCCACAACTGACCTCATTTCATAAGATTTACTCCGCCCTGTGAACTGGGATTTCTAGCATCCCTGCAATTCCTTGCACTATTTGTTTTAACCCAGAAATTCCCCAGAGGGCTGCCAGCCTTGGAGGCCACTTCCCTCTAACTGGGCCCTGATGATTCAGTGAGGTCTGGTGCCTGGATCAGTATCCTTATTCCCTTCCATGGAAGGAAAAGTCACATTTTTCCTCACTGGCCAAGGTGATGTTGCAGCCATGTGGTTCTCAGGGCCACTATCTGGGGAGTTCACCAGTTTACACACTCAGTCATGTTCTTACTGACATATCCTAAAAGAGACACCAGGCACCAAGCCCTTAGAGCTCACAGCCAGTGGGATGGTGGTGGTCTTTGTCCAAAGTTTTGCACTGTTGATATGTCCAGAAGGTAGGAACTCATATACTGGAGAGAGTTGAAATATGTGACATGTCAAGGGTGGGGGAAGGAGGTAGTCACTAAGATTGGCAACCCACAGGCACACAGTGCACAGCATTAGCAATTAAACACTGCAGCCCTTCCAATCCAGGTGGTAGAGTCCAAGCCCTGAGCTCACCTGAGTTTCCTTTCTGGGCTTCTCCATGATCTGGACCTAAAGGGTTAACCCCTGGCCTGACCTGAGACTCCAGGGCCCTGCCTTAGCTTCCAGCCTCCACCTTGTTAAGAATTTTGAACATCCTTTTTTTTTTTTACAAACCTACAAAGTCCATGTTAATGGGACAAAACAGTCTCTTCAAAAAATGGCACTGGGAGAACTGGATATCCATAATCAAAAGAATGAAAGAGGACCCCTACTTCATTCCCTATACAAGAATCAACTCAAAATGGATCAAATACCTAAATATAAAAGCCAGGATCATAAAACTATTAGAAGAAAATGTAGGGAAATATCTAAAAGATTTTGTGAAAAGTGGTAGGCATATTTAGTTCATAATAGTGCAATCAAACAGTATTTGTCCTTTTTTGTTGGCTTGCTTCATTCAACATGTCATCCAGGTTCATCCAGGTTACCATATGATTTATGACTTCAATTCTTCTTACAGCTGCATAATATTCCATTGTGTGTATACACTACAGCTTGTTTATCCATCATCAGTTGATGGACACCTGGGTTGTTTCCATCTTTTGGCAATTGTGAATAATGCTGCTATGAACACAGGTGTGTAGATGTCTGTTTGTTTCACTGTTTGTTCTTCTGGGTATATATCCAGTAGTGGGATTGCTGGGTCATGTGGCAAAAGTATATTTAACTTCTTTAGGAACTGCCAAACAGTCCTCCACAGTGGCTGTACCATTCTACATTTCCTCCAACAGTGAATTAGTGTTCCTATCTCTCCACATCCTCTCCAACACTTGTAGTTCTCTGTCTTTTTAATAGTGGTCATTCTGATAAGTGTGAAATGATATCTCATTGTAGCTTTGATTTGCATTTCACTAATAGCAATAGCAAGTGATGTTGGATATTTTTTCATGTGTTTTGTCACCATTTGTACTTCCTTGGACAAATGTCTATTCAAATGCTTTGCCCATTTTTTAATCAGTTCATTTGTTTCTTTATTGTTGAGTTGTAGCATCTCTTTTTATTTTTCATTTTTATTTTTAAAGATTTATTTATTTAATCCCCCCCACCCTCATTGTTTTGCACTTGCTGTCTACTCTCTGTGTGTTCTTCTGTGTCTGCTTGTCACTCTTCTCTTCGGGAGTGAGAGAGAGACAATCTCTGGTGCCACCTCAGCTCTGTGGTCTGCTGTGTCTCTTATGTCTCTCCTCTGTGTCTCTTTTTTGTTGCATCATCCTGATGTACCAGCTCTCAGCACAGGCCAGCACTCCTGTGTGGACCAATACTCCTGTGTGGGCCAGCACTCCTGCATGGACTAGCAGTCCACTTGGAATAGCTCACCATGTGATCCAGTTTGCCTTCACCAGGAGGCCCTGAGAATCGAACCCTGGACCTCTTATATGGTAGAAAGGAGCCCAATCACTTGAGCCACATCTGCTTCCCTAGCATCTCTTTATATCATGAATATTAAGCCCTTATTGGATATGTGATTTCCAAATTTTTAGAGTACCTTACTTATTTCTTTTTAAGTTTTATTGAAGCATATCATCCATATATGAACATACACAAACAATAAGTGTATAGTAATAGTTGTAAACTTACAAAACAAACATGCTTAATATCATACAGGGGTCCCATATATCACCCCACCACCAACACCTTGCATTGTTGTGATACATTTGTTATAAATTATGAAAGAATATCATCAAAATATTACTACTAACTATAGTCCATATCTTACATTTGGTGTATTTTTCATGAAACCCACCCTACTATTATTTTTTAAATATATTTTTATTACAGAAGTTGTGAACTTACAAAATAATCATGCTCATGTGCAGAGTTCCCATATAACACCTCTTCCCCAACACACCACACCATAGTGGAATATTTTTTTATAGATTATAAGATAATATCAGATTATTGCCACCAACTATGTTCCATAGCATGCATCTGCCACATTGTTTGCATATCCCCCATTATCAACACAGTACATCTTTGGCATTGTTTGTATACTCCCCCCATTATCAAAACAGTACATCTTTGGCATTGATACAAGAATATTACAGTATCATTATTAACCACAATCCATAGGTCACACCAATAATATTTTCCCCATGCTTCTCCACATTCCCACCACACTGCAAAGGTGATGTGCATCTACTCTAGCTCAAAGAAGGACACTCTTGCATATGTACCATCAACCACAATTGTCACCCACCTCTGCATTCAGTGTGTTATTCAGTCCCTAGATTATTCTCTAGCTTTTTTTAAATTGGCATTCCATCCTAAGAATACCCTTTTCAGCCACAATCCCAATTACAAACCAGCTGCTACTCACTATAATGTGTTACCATCAACTCTACACATTTCCACACTTTTAGAGTCAAGTTAATTAAAACTTCTACACACATTAAGGTCAGTAGTCCTTCTCAGACCTCCTCTTATCTCCTAATAATCTATACTCTAGATTTTAACTCCATGCATTTATTCTTCATATTTAGTTCATATTAATGAGACTATACAATATTTGTCCTTTTGTGTCTGGCTTACTTCACTGAGCATAATGTCTTCAAGATTCATCCATGTTACCATATGTGTCCCAATTGCATTTTTCTTGCTGCAACATAGTATTCTTCTCAAGATATTTATTGATTTCTCTCAAAATTTCCTCTTTTACTCACTGATTATTTAAGAGTGTATTGTTTAATCTCCATATATTTGTGAATTTTCCCTTTTTCCACCTCTTATTGATTTCCAACTTTATTCCATTATGATCAAAGAAAGTGTTTTGTATGATTTTGATCTTTTTAAATTTACTGATATCTGCATTGTGACCCAACATATGGTCTATCCTGGAGCAAGATCCATGAACACTTGGAAATATATATATATCCTGCTGTTTTGGGGAGCAATGTTCTGTATATGTCTATTGGGTTTAGTCCATTTATCATATTATTCAAGTTCTCTGTTTCTTTATTGAACTTCTTCCTAGATGTTTCTATCCAATGTTAAGAGTGGTGTATTGGGAAGCGGGTGTGGCTCAGTGGATAGAGCCCCCGTTTACCATATGGGAGGCCCGGGTTCGCGTCCCGAGGCCTCCTTGTGAGGGCACGCCGGCCTGGGCGGTGCGGTGGGCTGATGCAGCAACCTCACAGCAGGAAGCGGGTGTGGCGTAATGGATAGAGCACCC
>JAQZBX010007499.1:0-50396 GCA_029593785.1 Cabassous unicinctus
CCCCCCCCCCCCCCCACCGCCCCCGACTCCTCCTTCCTTTTCCCTTGTAACTGCTGGCAAGGAGGAAGATGTCTGCTACCCTCTCTGTCAGGGTCAATGTGCCATGGGTTTTATGGTCGCTGACTATCTAGGAAATGGTGGAGGGGAGCCCTTCCCATCTGCCAGGAGTTTTAGTAACTCACAGTTTGTTGTTTCGGCTTCTTAGTCTCTCTGTCTCTCAACCTCCTGGGAGTTGTGAAGCGCTGACCTGGTCAGCTGACCCCCAAAGCAGGTCCCTCTGGTAGATTTAGACTTTCTCCTTCGTTTTTGAGAGAGCACTGGACCTTATCTGCTAATCCGATACCATGTTCCCACAATTCCCCAATAGAGTTTTAATTTTGTTAGTTTTGGTGAACACTATTTGGTGAATAGCTATTTGGTGAATAGATATTTTAAAGTCTGTGTCTAAAATGCCCAATATATGAATGTGCCAAGTTTATTTCTACTGTTGGTTCCTTTTTTCCTATTGATTTTTATTCATATGAACATGTGTACTGGATTGTCTCGAATGATTCAAAGTTGGATTAGATGTATGGAAAATTGTATAGTTTGGGAATATTTTTGTTCTGTAAATTTCCTTATTCAGATAATTAGAGTATAGGCAGATCTCTTTGATACCGTCAAGACTGGATTTCAGCCTTTGGAAAGATTATGTTATTTTGGCTTGACCTCATTAATTGAACATAAAACTCTAGAGATAACATCCAAAAGTTTGTGTTTTTATAGAGCCCCAAGTTTCAGCATGCTGAGTTCTAAGTCTTGACTTCCCGCTGTGAGATGGCTGATTTTTAGCTTAGCTTTTCATCATCTTAGAAGCCAGCTTTTATATTGTGGTTCTGCCTCTTACTCCATACCTTACAACTTAGGACTCAGCAAATACTCTGAAAACAGGTTGCACCTATAATATCTGGTGCATTTTTCTGAGGTCTCTTTTCTCAAAGATTTGGTCTCTTAGATTCTGGCCAACTTGTTATCATTGACCAGAATATTTTCCTTCTTTGTCTAATGAGAGGATTATAATTTTTAGGCTTCTATTTTTGTCAGATCTCTATGCCCTACACTATGAATGGGCAAATGCCTCCATGGAAAAAAATCAGTGATAAAAGTGGAGATCACTTCAACACATTTGTCTTATTGCCAATATATTTGTCCATTAAGTCACGACTGCCTTGGTGTATCTCCCATGCCTTTCCAGACTTGATAGTTCTTTTTGGGAAAATTCCATGACAGAAGAGACACCTCAAAATATTCAAATGCTTTCTGATCTGTGAATCTTTTGTCACAGTTCACTCATTCCCAGGAAGATTTAATTTCTCACTTCCTTCTAATCTTCCTATACAGTGGTATAGCATTTCCCATATTTCTTCAAAAGAATAATATATCTTTTCCCAATTTTTCCCTTCCTTCTCAATCCCTATTTGTTGTAGATTTATTGTGATAGGGTACATATCTTATTCATTCCATTGCTGAATATACCTCTGGCTTTATACTTGAATGAATAATTACTGGCATCATTGAAGAGAGGATGTTTTGTTTTATGGAGTTTACTACTTTTAAAAGAATCTTCCTTTTTTTTAGCTGTACTAGAGATGGTAAAATTAAAGTATCATCACTTGTTTAAGTGGTTCTGACTAGTTACTCCCTTTTGAGAGTGTTGGTTTCTTCTAATTGTTATATTTAGATAGGGGTGAGAACATCCCATAAAGACAGAATAAAATAATTCTTCTCTAGTTTTCGGGCTTCTGTTTGTAGTTTCTTTGAAAATTTCATTTTTTAAGAAGGAAAAGTTTGTTATGTATTGCATGAGGGGTTGAATATTTTCATTGTTGCATGCCATTAAATTAGAGATTTAAACTTCTTCACAAATAATTCATCTTAACAGGATTAAATTAACATCTTAAAATATATGAATATACATTTATGTATGAATACTTGCATCTTTTCTGTTTAAAGGATTGACAGCAAGGTACTTTTTTGAGAATAAGTACAGTGGTTTTTTTTCTCTCATACATATGCCACATAATAAATGTGTTTAGAAAAGTGAGAATACATTTATCTTACTGTTCTTGTAATTTTTTCCTTAGGATATTACTGCAGATACATGACTAATTTTTATTTCCTTTGAAGAAACGTGGTAAACAACTGTTGTGCCTTTTTCTTGGTATAAATGTTAACTTTAGTATGGAGAATTTGGTCACTTCATTTAATACTTAAGAGTTCTCAAATGCCATCCCCTATGACTGTAGGCTGAGATAATCTTGAAAGTTTCAGGAAAACTTCCTAATTGAAGTCAAATGTAAGTTTAATTCTGAAAAATAAGCAGAAATACCTGAAGAAGGTAGTTGTGTTCAAGGTACATTTTTCAAGTCCCAGAGGCCAAAGAGTGCACAGAGAGTTATGGAAAGTGTACTCACACTAAATTCACTAAGAGATAAACTCCCCACAAACACTCCTTCAAATATCTCAACCATTTGGATACACAGCTAAGATTAGCATCTTACATATTATATTTGTAAATAGAATGGAGACTAAACCTTAAATGTTTGGTGAGTGTTCATGTGGTCTTGTCTCTTGAAATAAGTTTGATTTTATGACCATTCTCATTGCGTAATTCCATTTAGGATTCAATAAGAATTGAAATAAACATGTTCCATATACAACCTAGTATTCTGGCAAACCCTTCTAAGGAAAACGTTCTTTCTTCTGCTACATAGGTTCCCATGTATTATATTATGCAATGCCACCCCCTCATTCTAAAAATAATTGATTGGCCAGAGTACGTAAACCATGGACAGCATTCTATATGTTGAACAGTATCTTGAGCACCCCTAAAAACAAGCTATGCCAATTGCTCTTTCTTTCTTAAGAACTCCAAAAAGGACCTACCAGGGTAAGGAGATTGTTAACATCAGAAGTAGAAGTGGATAGGCCTCATTGGGAAGCATCATGAGAAGATTCAGGAGAACCTGGTGAGGAGTTGAAATTATGAAGTCTCCTGGAAACTTTAAATTCTTAGAAAATAGGAACTTTGAGTAAAAAGAACAAATGGTGGGGAGAAAATTCATATAAATAATAAACAATGGAGATGAAGCATTGGGCAGATGCTCAAAGCAAGGCAGAAATATCATGAAAGAGAAAGTTCCAAGAGAATGAATAGGCAGTCCTTAAATTTCTTCAGCTCCCATAAACTTCCATTTTCTTAAGAGTGCATGAAAGAGTACTTTATATCCCTAAATATTCTGTACAAAACATGATATTTTAAAACTTTACATTGAGTTAATGGCCTTATTCAAATAGATAAACGTGAGGATGCCTTTCATTGGAATGCTCTAACAGGTTTGAGTTTTGTGTCTCTTCTCAACTCCCCACATCAAAAGAGGTGTTTATATATCAATATCGTAGGACATATGGAATGGATCTTTATTCCTCACAGAGTCCATGATGCAATTTCTGAAACAAGGAAATAGTATCTAATTACTAATACCTTAAATGTACAATACGACAACCTCTTTTTACTTGAAACAGTTCCTGCAGGAAAGCATTCAGGCTCTATCAATACTTATCCATAAGATATAATGCAAAATTTCCTTTATAGTAGATTTTAAACTTAATAGGCACAATAACACAATCTTTGGAATTTAAAAAGGATTTTACATAATAACTTTTCTAACTTAGAAAAGCTCAGAAACATGTCCTACATATCACAATAAAATAAGTAGGACCCAGTATTTATTGATTACTGGTTACAATAATATTTAGCTACTATATCAGAGTAGGAAATATCACATTTAGTCCAAAACATAAAAGAAATGAATTGGCAAACATATCTTCTTATGTAAGAGATTCTAAATATAACCCAGTTTTAGTTATAAGGAGCAGACCATTTTAAGAAATAATAGAAGAACCATCAGAAATTTATGTGGATAAAACTAACAAGGACATATATGCAAATATACATATCACAAATCCAAGAATCAGTCTTAACCTATGTGCAAAAATGTTGTGAATTTATTACTGGCAAAAATTAAAGGTATCAAAACTATTTTTATATTCTATTAGAATATAAATTGCTCTACAATTCAACTTTTACATTTTTAAGTGACAGGCTACCGCATTTTTTGCTCCTTTCTTGGCTATTAAGAATACTTAATAGAGATTAGCATCTATGCAATAAACTTCCTGAATTATGTGTTTGCCCCTACACGATTTTATGAAATATCTATTAGTAACCTCTTATTGACAACTTACTTAGTTCTGTCTCCTCAACAAATATATGGGCAATTAAAATATTTGTGTACATATTTTCCTTCCAACCATTATACACATTGATCATCAGATTAATCATCATAAACTATCTGGCTCCTCTCTTGAGTAAAATCCATATTTCCTAACTTGGCTGAATGACTCCTCCATAATTTGGCTCCATACATTCATTTGAAAATTATCTTCCTACTTTACCTCAAATCAAAGCTGACACATTTAATATTTCCCCCTTTAAATTTGCTTTATTCTCTTGCATCTAGGCTAATTCATACCTGGAATGTGTTATCCTGAATCTATTTACATTTATGCCACTATCTATCAAGATTTATTTCTTCATTTCTTCTGTCTTTTTATAAATTAGAAAATTTATGAAACTTTCTATCACCATAACTAGTCCAAAGTTGCTTAAATATAATAAAATTTATTAACATTTAGCAAGTCAATCTTTCCCTTTATTAAAAATTCACTGTGCTTTATAGTATGCCAAGGTTATATTTATCTTCTCAGTTGTGTGTAGAAAATCTAGCAAGATGTAGAGAAAAGAAACTACATGTTTTAAAATATTTCATCATGCACATACAAATTACATATAAAATGAAGTTGTTATATAAATAACTATAGAAATTAATTTTGCTCTTTGCATTCTTAAATTTAAGAAGAAATGGCATAGTCTGTATTTTGATATTTGTTTTTAGGAGGTACCAAGGATTGAACCTGGAACCTCAAGCATGGGAAGCAGGCACTCAAACACTGAGCTACATCCGCTCCTGGTATAATTTATATTTATATTTCCATCTGTAGAATAAAATGAATTGCATTATCAATATTCAATTATTATCACTGTAATCCATTAAATTAAAAATTTGAATAATACAATTCAAAATCCATGGATTATTACAAGACATTTTCATTTTACTGTAATTTTAGAAAGCATTTCTAAAATTTACACACTTATGAGTCACAGTAAAACAAACTGTTGACATTTTCTCTATTCAAATACATTTGAGTACCACCTGAACATTTTTATTCTTAGAAAGACTTGTGGTTTGTTTGGCAAAACAGACATGAATTTAAATTTTAATCCATTAGCTGAATTGCTATTACATCATTTTAAAATAGTACATAAGTTTGCAGCTTTTGGCAGCTTCTTACAAAGATCAACTCTTGACTCTGGTAAGAAATTCACTAACTCCATTTATTGGTTATATTTTATGACTAATGTATAAATTAGTAAACATTTTACTTTGTAACTGTCAAGAGTGAGTAACTTTCTATAATTTAGTTACTTATCAATGGAGGAATAATCCAAATACCTCCTGGATATCTAAACCAGAATAAAATATTCATTTCCTAATAAAACAAATAATAACCTCGTACATCTCCTATCTGTAGACATGTACTAGGAAAAAGAATACAAAAACCAAATTGTCTGAAAAGCATTGCCTGAAGTGGAATGAAGTTTTGAATATTTTGATAGGAAGACGTGAAGCATCTAATTGCTGATTTCAATGTGCATCAAAGTTCTTAGTTATTTATGAATATTTGAAGTTATTTTCTTCATTCCCTTGTTAATTGCTTGTGACAGCCAAGAGTTAAAATATGGGTATCCTATTATATAATGTAGGAGAACAGCTGCAACACAGTCTGCTTCTGCTGATGCTCTTGACAATGTGTCTCCTAATGCCCTAAAAACAGCTTCTCCGGCAGGGCTGTTACTTCACACTTTCAGGCAGGAACAATTGGCCTACTGAAATATTCAAGTGCCATGCTGAGGAAAATCCATTTCTACCCATTGCAAAGAGATATCAATGCAAAAGTGCAGTGAGGACAGGAAAACAAAACAAATTATTGACAGCCCTGATTGTCCTGGTTTCTTGAGAACACAACCCCCAAAATTCAACTTGTTGGAGAAAATTTACATGTCAAACTGTTCTCCAAAAATTATTCAAGGAAAGAAAAATCAAAAGAAAATTAACAAAGATGAAACTGAAGAAAAGTAATCCTAACTCCTGAATAATTAGTAATACCCTTAAAGAATTATGGACACTCATGACAGAAAAGGCCTCTGAAGACATCTTGCTTGTTCTACGGGAACTTCCAAATCAGCTCTTAAAATAGGTTAAAAGATTTTTCTGGACAGCTTTCAAGTGGCTTGAGCCAAGAAGCTTCACTCACTTACTCCAGACAAATACTTCCACAGATTGATATCAGAATTAGTATCTGCAATATGCCTCCTGTTAGTGAGAACTGGTTGTCTATGAAATAAGTTCTCTGGTGAAATCCAGTAGCCACTAGCTTTAGTCACTTGAACATGGTCTACAAAAAAACTCAATCTAATATAGGAAAATACACAGCTTGATAATATATGTACTTTCTGAATTCAAGGCTCTTTACTCTTAAGTATAACTCTATATAAGGAACTTTGATTCTGGGATCAAAATTTGTTCTGGGATCACAGATGGAAATAGATTTTTAAAAAACAAGGGAATAATAGAAGGAAACTAAAATATAACTTCTCTCTGCATATCTGTATATATTTCCCATTAAATTGTGGCATTGGCAAAAAAAATAATCAAAAAGTTTTTAGGTTTATAGAATTCTTCTACACAAGTACTTACACTCATATTTGGGAAATATGTTATAATCTGCTGTCAACATATCTAATTGATGCACAAATATAAGTAGGTATCAGGACAGGGAGAAAATTGGTTCAATTACTTGGAAGGGATTTCTCAGTTCAAAAGAGAAGGTAGAAGACACTCTACACATAAAAAATTTCAGAAATTAAAAACCAAAGAAATTAAATGAGACCAAAAATAGCTTTCAGGAAAAAACATAATTCTCAACAAAGACCCACAGAGGCACAAAATGAATAGGATAATATGAGAGTTTCAATGATACTCAAGTATTTATTAAACTTTTCAATTTTAGTAGTAAGCAATATCATAATGTGTCTAAAAGTAAGCAGTTTATGATTTAATAGAGAAACTTCATTGAACAAATAAAATGGTTAATGAGTTTTTAAAGATTGTTGAGCAGAATATTGAAGAAAGGAATGTTTGTTTACTCAAGAGAAAATGAACTTATGAAAGAGCCGTGATGAATATAAAAAATGGCCCCATTGACCTAAATTCTGACTTCTCTTAGAACATGTCTTCTTTAAACAAGAATTTCACTAACTTCTTGATTATAGAATCTACAATAATAGTTAAAAATTTAAAAAATGAAAGGGTGGTTTGCAGAAACAATAACCCCCGATACCAATTTTAAATGTCCTAAGTAATTATTACTAATATTTTGATGCCGTTTTTCCCAATCTTTTCTATGGATAGATGGTTTGTGTATACTATGTTTATATTGCATATATTGCTAAATAAAAATTCTCCTGTTGTTTTTTTTCCTTTTAACACTATATCATGAAAATTTCCATATACCGTTAGATATTCTTGAAAAATTATTTTCAATAATTTAATTTATAACAACCCAGGCATCATTTACTTGGCTGGGCTTCATTCACATGTAAATATTGCCATGAATTTCAATGGTTGTAAAATTTTTACACATCATTGATTTTTCTTTAAGTTAATTTCCCAGAGTAGGATTCAATTAGAGGGGAATGCATATGAATAAAGGGTTAACTTTTGATAGATTATGTGAAGCTAAAGAATCTTTTTTTTTTTCATATTTGATACTCTTTGGAAATACTGAAAATACTCAAGCTCTTTGCCCCAAATAGAAACTCTATTGCTTTAGCTCCCCATTCCCTAACCCACACTAGCCCCTGGGAACCTATATGTCTTTTTTTTTCCATGATCTAAGCCAGTATCTCCTCTATTTAGTTTCCGTGGTACCATCTGAGTACTTTTAATCTGTTTCCATCTATGCTATATGAAACGAGAAACCTTGAATATATCCTTTTCTACTTCTCATGTTTTTATAGTTTTTCTTTCTTTACTATATACCCTGATTATTTCAGTTTGGTTTGCATAGGTTGATTGTGAATAAAAGTGTCCTTACTCATATGATTATTTTTAAAGAAACAACATTTTAAATGCTTGCGATTATTTAATGGAAAATGTGACTTCTTAAATATGTATTTGATTTACTTTTGCAGAAAAACTCACTTTCAATGGATTTTGCTATCACTTCTAAGATTATGTTATTGTAACCTTTTTATATCTGGATCGAAATAGTAAGAACATATCTATTTGGAATCAAATGCTCTTAATGCTCAGAGAAACTTATATTAATACCTTCCTTCCATAATATGAATCTCTTTGAGCTATAAAAGGGAATTTCTCAGCAAATACTAATTTAGAAATGTAGAAACACCTTGACTTCTCTTTGACGTAGTAGAAAACACATTTATCATTTAACTTGGATCTGATATGAACAATGTCTTAACTCAATATGGTTTTGTTTAAAGGATGACCATTCTTTTACATGGCCCATTTGCCAATCCTCATCTGTGTTGTTTGCTTATCTTTGAATTTAAGGTTTTACATGTCCTCAGTTTTGCAATACTGAAAAATTAATAACATTATTATGTGAAGGTTTTATATAAACATAAAGATATATCCCTCCAGGCAGTAAATACAACAATCTATCACAGAGAGCTCATAAGAAAGTCAGAGATTGCTCATCATTTGCTTTTTGTTTCTTTGTTCTGTTTGACTTTAGTATTAGTATTAGGACCTCTCTTCTTTCCTTACTTCAACTTTGATATCTTTTGTTCCATATATTTATTCCATTTGAAACACAGCAGTTAATTCCAAAATAACTGTAAGCTAGTGGTTCTCATAGTCCTAATCAGCATCAGAATCAGCATCTCAACCACGTGTGTTTAATTGGTAATCTCTGATTCAAGACAAAACATATTTTTTCCTATATTAATTTCATGTGCCAGGAAAGCACTTTGGAGTCTCTGAAAAATAAAACTCTGGAAGTCTAACAATCCATGTGATTTAAACTTCTACCTGGTTTAAATGCGGAAATGCTAATATCATAGATTTATCTTAATAATTTAATTTCTTTTAACTTATTTAAATCCAACCAATTGCAAAATCTAAGCATTTCTATAACAAGTAAATTAAATAATTGATTAAAATGGCACAAAATAATTTTTCCCTTTTCTATATTAAAACTTTGTTTATTTTGTGTTATAGGTCCTTTCTAATTGGAGTAATAAGCAAATGCCATTTTGCTAAAGAGGTAATTGCAACTCTCACTCTTCAAATATGTGCTTCTCCAAAAAATATACGGGAATGCTGATTTATTCAAAATAATCGTTAATAAGCATATCAAAAACATTTAACTTATGTAGATCATAACAAATGCATTTTAACCATTTGTATCTATACCTGACCTGACAAAGTTCATTCAATTAGAGAGATTAATAGGGGGATATTCCACATGGATCTGCATTGATAAAGTAGAATCCTGTCGTCACAAAATTTTAAAGATAAGTGTTATTGGGGAGATACAACAAACACAAAATTTTCCATTTTCATAAAGGAGAAAATTAAAACCACTATGTGATATTATTTGTGTCCAAGGACTCTGGAAAAACAGAATTTATGGTATCTCAGATTGCAGGCTTTTCCTGTACTCTAGTGTGGCCTGAATCTGATATGAGTGAATCATAGCTATACTTTCTAAAATCAGAAGATGATACCTATGATTAATATAATAAAACAATACTAATGTACTGTCAGTTTCCAGACCAGAAGGCAAGCAGAAAATTTGGCAATGCATTCCCTCTAGGAAAGTTACTGCCTGATTTTCAGAATTTCTGATTCTCTTGCTGCAATTGTCATAGTTTATGTATGTAAGGGTATATGAATAACTTTTGTTTAGAGACAAGACTAGTTTCAAAATATACACATATGAAGAGATATGTGCAAGTGATTTTATCTGCACTAATTAGTGGTGACATATGCTGGAAAATTATATTTACTTCTCACTGGATTGGCATCAAATAGAAAAATTGAAAATAAATTCTTATATAGACTTTGTATCAGTTATATATTCAAAAGTAGAAATTTGGTTTTTAATGTTTAAATAGGCCATTTAAATATTAAATTAGGATGTTTTTCACTGATTAGTTAAATTAGAACAAAAGCTAAAAAAATGAATTTCTCCTGCCTTTAATTGGCTGACAAGGCCATATGACAAATAACACTTTTCAGTAAAATGATGGCCACCAGGCCTTTTTTTCCAGATACTACAGTTTTGTTTTTTATTTCTATTAAAATGTATTCAGATCACACATGAAAAAAAATGTTTATCATTCAGGAAACTCTGCACTGCAAGAAGCAAAATGAAAGGAAGGGAATCAGCTTTTAACAAAGCACTTGGTAATATGCTCTGGTCTTTATCTGTCCTTAGCCAGGACTAGAATACTAAAAACCTGAAAGATGGACCCTTTTGTACTTTAGTGTTTCTGAAGGATTCTTTAAGGGATTCTTTTGTTATTATCACTATATAAGCAACATGAGATTTCCTTTGCTCTTGTATTGCATGTATTTGACGCATTTTACAGGTATTTTCACTTTTGAAGGACATTTGGGTCAACAATTTGTGTTTTCTTCTTTGAATTGGTGAATAACATTCTCACAGTTTAGGTGACGAACCAGAAATAGAGGAACTGTAATGTGGGCAAAATTAATATTTGTCACTTAAATGATATATTTCTCCAATATTTTACATGCCCTTGATATTCTTTTTGAAACACTATATTTCTCAGATCATAAATCTTGAGCAGGATTTATATATATATATATATATATATATATATATATATAAAATTGAATATGACTATAGTTTTTCCTCTTATTACATGATTGTTAAATAACTGTTATGCTCCAGGACTGAGAGGTGTTGAGAAAAGGATATAACATATGCAATTTAATAATAATGAATTAATCACCTGCTAATTTCAAGTCACTCTACTGGATTGTATGTGTATGCTATATCCTAGGAATACCACTTGGGATAGCATTGCCCACTAACCTGGGAGAATTATTCTCCATTTTCTAGTTGGTGAGAGGAAACAAGCATAAAATGTAGCCCAAGGGAATTATGCATTATAACTGGACAACATAGATATGTTCTTTTCCAATCTTAAGGCAGATTGCTCCATTCTGAAAGTTACATAAAACCCTAAATATTTTATGTAACTTTTCTGCAATATAAAACTTCTCTGAAAATAAAGTTTGTTATGACTTACAAAAACTGTATATGGTGTGTGTATATATGTATGGGGAGCAAAGTCTGTTTCTGCAAGACTTAAAAATTTGCTGAGTATTTTATCCAAGAATTTCTGAGCTCTACCTTCAATTTATTCCACAAAGACTATCGTCCTCACCAGATGATTTTTGTTAACATTTTTGTTTCATTAATATTAATAAGATTAAATATAAATATTGATATTTTGAATAGAAGTGAACTTAACTCTCTGACTTGTAAAGTTTGCATCAATTAATATTAATAATAGTCATTAAGGTATCAATATTGTAATATTAATCATATTAATTATTAATGAAAATTGTAGGCCTGGGTGAGCATTCTATATATTAAAGCTTATTGCTTTAGGTTTTGACAATGTGAGAGAACATCTGTTTGCACATATGTGCTCATAATGTGACAAAACTTCCAAATTAATAAATATTTAATATATATAACTTCAAAAACTATATTAGAACATTAAACCAATACTGTGCTGAGTCAAAAGGATATAATTTTAAGTTCCCTGATCATATAAATACTTATCAAGTGCTTATATTAGTTTTGTAATGCAGTGGGATTTTAGTAACTTAAATATAAATCCCCCCCCAAAAATGTTAGAGCACAAACATTCTGGAAAAACGAATTTATTATGACAATTTTCACATATCAAATAGAATGCCATGCATTGATGGGCATTGGTCAGAATGGACTATTTCTACTTAATTTCTCTACCCATACTAATTTCAGTCTATTTTTACTGTGTTTTTCAATGAGAATCCAAGTTGGAAACTACAAAACTGAGTAAAGAATAACAATGCAAATTATATAAGTGACTTGAAATTGCTACTAACAATCCAGGAACTTTTATGTCATCTCTCAACTTGTCTCAGCTTTAATATTTTCTTTCAGATAAATTTGGAATGAAAAATTAAGAATTTTAGTTTGTATGTTTTATATGAGAGGAGTAAGAAGATAAATATCCATGAATGTCATAAATTTGATTTCATTTTCTTCCATTAATATTATACTTAAGAAAATGATAGGTAGAAAAAGAACCATACAAAATTTGGATAACTCAGGGGTCTTCAGGAATTTCTAAAGCAATAGTACTCAAAATTGTCTGTATAATTTGCAATGCAAGCTTCAATGTACACCAGTAATGAGTATTAGGTTTAAATACCAAATCACAGCAGCACAGTCAGAGTTGTACTACAGGAAAGAATGAAGTCAAAAAGCATTTGTGTTTTTCCGTAAATCCACATGGGAAATCAGTTTCTTTTAGAGAGTTGAAGGCATTAATTCATTGTTTTCTAGCTTCCAGAGTTGCTGTAGAGAAGTGCAATGCCTTAAGGAGTCTTTTTCCCAAATAGATGAAATGCTTTCTTTTGCTCTACACTCCCGATCTTGAGATGCTTTTAAATCTTATTTTCATCCCTAGTGTTCTGAAAGTTTATGGATATACCTCTCTATTGTCCTTTTTCATTTATTATGGAGGACACTCAGTGGGCCCTTTGAAAATGAAAACACACGTTCTTTATTTCTGGGAAATATTTTTGTACTGTTAGTTGTATCATTTCTTTCCATTTCTTACGTTGATTCTACTTTTTCATAACACTATAATTTCTTTATTCAAAAAAATGCTATTTAGGTTCACTTTCCACCTAGTGATATTATAAGTAATAGGGATTCAGTAGTAACCAAGGCAAAGATTTTACCCTTAAGGAACTAATATTTTAGAGATGTAGACAGAAGATAAATACAGGCAAATAAATATATGACATAATGTGAAGCAGAAATGATCTCTGTGAATAAAATAAAGTAAGATACATCAGGTGAAAGATAGTCCCTGGGGTGCTGTTTTAGATTTAGGAGTCAGGAAAGCTAACCAGGATTTCGAATGAAATGACTAAGAGAAAATGAGAATAAATGAAGGAAAAAGTTTTAAGGAAAGAACAAATATGGAAGGCTTGAGGCAGAAACACTTTGGGCCTGATAATAAAACAGCCATGTGGCCAGAGATCAAGGAGTAATTAAGTAAGGTTAAGAGTGGTGGGAGAAAAGCGGATGTGGCTCAAGCAGCTGGGTGCCCGCCTACCACAAGAGATGGTCCCAGGTTCAGTTCCAATGCCTTCTAAGCAAGACAGTGTACCGACAGGTAGGGCTGGTGCAGCAAGGTGATGCAACAAGATGACTCAGCGAGATGACACAATGAAGAAACACAGAGAGAAAACACAATGAGAGACAAAACAAGCAGAGAACAGAGGTGGCTCAAGTGAATTAATGCCTCCCTCCCACATGAGAGGTCCCAGGTTCAGTTCCCAGTGCCTCCTAAAAAAGAAAAGAAGAAAATGAACAGAAAACAATGCGTGCAAACAATGAGGGGAGGGAGAAGAGGGAAATAAATAAAAATAAATCTTAAAAAAAAGAGGGGTGGGAAACCAGATCATTGAAGTCAGAAAGGTATTCAGAACATCCATTATGTAGACTCCTATAGAGATTTGGATACATGTACATGTACATAGACACTTGGGGAGAAACCACTAGAATATTGAGGAAAAGGATGTAGCATAATTTAATTAATATTTTGAGGGATACACCTAACACTTATGTGGAGAATAAACTTGAGAGCAGAAAGAGTATTAGCAGAAAGACCCCAATTGGAAAGTCAGAAGTTATCACATTCTGGATTTTGAAAGCAGAGTCATTGGGATTTGTGAAAGGACTGGATGTAGAATCACCCTTTGGCTAGAACAGCTGGCTGAATATTTGAAACTTTAGAAGTTATGCACTTTAATCCTACCTTTTCTTAAGTGTTTTCCAGTTCATCTCTGTTTTCCACTTTCTGGAAGATTTCCTTGACTTTATCTTCTAACCCTTTATTTGTTTACTTTTTGGTTTAATTTTTTCCATAATATATTACAGATTAACATCCTTGCACTTTTTTATGACTGCAATGCTTTCTCAATGCTTTGAGGATATCTGCATACACACGTGTGTGTGTGTGTGTGTGTGTGCTTTTATTGTCTATTCCATGCAGGCTTTTTGTATCCTCTGTGTCATTTCTTCAAGTGGTTTATATTGACCAGTCTTTTTTATTCCATAAGCTTTTCTAAAGTACCTAATAATGTTTGATGAGTCAGTCAAATGTAAGAGTGAGACTAAAACCTGACTTGAAGTATTATGTGTCTCTAGGGGCATTCTGACAGGTGGTGTCAGAAGTCTGTGAAAAGACGTGTGCACTAGGCAATGCCAAAAGATATGAACTGGCATCCTAGCTTCCTGGGATCCCAGCTGGAAAGGAATACCAGGTAACTATGCAGCCATCTACTTAAATCTTACCATTTTATGAACATCATTTTCATTTTCTCTGGAACGTAATGATCCTAAGTTTTCAGTTTCTATAATTTAATCTGTCTAATTTAGACAAATTCTTCCTGCTTTGTAGGATCAGAGGTGAGATGGCTACCTAACTGGTGAGGTGGAGTGGGGTCTGTATGGGAGTATCCATGGCTTGCCTTCCATGATATTTGATACACCATCAAAGCAATTGCTGATAGCCTCAATAGTATCTGTTTCCACTCTGTCAAGTACTGTAATCATAAGTTTTCTTAAAACCAATTTTTCCTTTCATAGTTGTTTATTTTGGAAAGTCATTTCATATAGCCCAGGCTACTGCTATAATATTGGCCTTCCTATGTCCAGGCAAAACACCTTTTACATTAGTGTAATATCAGTCCTGTGGCTGAAAAATGTATAATGTATCCAATTGCCAATACAACCAAGGCCAGTGTTCCCAACCATGGTGTCAGATGATGCAGTATGTCTATCCTATGCCATCCTTCATATTCTGACAGGAACCCTCCAATCTAACCAATCTAACCAAAATTCAATCTCACCATTAAGTTTAGTCATGCCATTTTTCTTACCTGGGTTATCATTGTGCTCACAATAGAGTATTTCTTTCCCTCCACTTTGTCTTGACCAAACTTTAGTCAGGCTTCTCTTCTCCCTGTTGGCCTCTGAACTTGACTTGCCTTCAAGCCTGAGCAAGCACTGAAATGTGGAACATGTCCTCTTATTCACTTACCCATAGAGTTGGTTGACAACAGAGAAACACACTTCCTGTCAAACTGAGATCAAACTTCCTCTTGCTTGCCTAACTTCCCCTTAAATGTTTCTGTTAAACTTTGCTTACTCTGTCCTATAAAAGAAAAGTCTTTTTCTGTTTGATTTTGAGATATTTGCAGATTTCTGTGATTGAAGCATTCTCCCTATTGCAATAGTCTTTCTTCCAAATAAAGTCTGTGCTTACGTAAGTATGAATTTGTTTGTATTTGACAATTGCCAAATATTTTGAAAATTAATAAAATATACTAATTGTTTTTATAAGTCCTTTTTATTAAATATAAAATAGCATCTGAAAACATAGTTATTCAATATTTAATATTGATATCAAATTTAATAGTGATGGTAAATCAAATACTAAGATGAAAAGATGCAGATTCTATAAGGTAAGGTATTCATGACCCAGTTTTAGAAAGAAATCACAATTTAATTATCTAGAGAATTCCTGTACACTGTACATATCCAATTCCATTCTCTGCCTCCTCAGAGCTAACCACTAACCTGTGTTACCATTACAGTATTTCACTTTAAGGTATTACCACATATATTTGAATCCTCAGCAATGCAATATTTAATTTTTCAAGTTTTTATAAATAGGTTCATAGTATATATGCATTCTGAAAGCTAATTTTTTCATTAGTATTATGCTCCAGAGATTCATCAATATTGTTTCATGAAGAATGGTATCCCGCATTTAAGTACATGAAAATCTATTTTTCTGTAATCCTATTGACCTATATTTTGTTTATTATTTTTCTGTATTTAAAAAAAATCTTGCTATGGACATTTTTGTGCATTTTTTCTGGTGCACATGTATAAGTCATTCTCTGTAATAAATCTAGCTGTAGAGTTGCTGACTGATAAAGTATTTAATTCTTCAATATTACTAGGCTATGGTAGAATGATTTTCAAAATGGATGTATGAAAATGCCCCACCCTCTGTATTGGACAATACTTACTGTTTCTCCACATTGTTGTTAACATTTAAAATTTTTCAGCTTTTAAAGATTTGTCAATATAATGTATATCTAATTGGGGTTTTACTTTGCAGATCCTTAGTAACTAAAAATGTTGAGGGTAATTTCATGTCTGTAGATCATAGAGCTTTCCTTTTCTAGGATGTGCCTATTCAAAATATTTGCTCATTTTCCTAATAGTGATTTTACAAGTTCTTTATCCTTGATTATTTATATTTATTGAAATACTTTCTCCAACTTGGGCAACCAGACGTCCTTAATTGTAATTTAGGCAAATTATCATGTGTATATTCCACTTTGATCTGCTGCTCTGTCATAAATCAGGTGCTCATATAAATGTTGATCTGTATTTTATATAGCCAGCAAATTGTTTATTCTTATACCCATACAGACGTGTGTAAATATGAAACACATTTCTGAATCATACATAGGTCAAAGAAGAAAATATAATATGAGTGAGAAAATATTACAACAGATTGGTATGAAAACGTACAAATTGTGAGTCAGTCAATGTAATTCACCCTGCTAACAAAAGAAAAATATCACATAGTCATCTCAATAGACATAGAGAATGCATTTAATTTGTCAACACTAATGACGGATTAAAAAAACTCTGCAAACTTGGAATAGAAGGTATCTTTCTTATTCTGTTAATGTATAAATCAAAATCTACAGTAAATCTAAAACATAATAACAAAATCTTGAGATATTTTTCTTTGAGCTGTAAATAAAACATTATTAACATCACCACTTCTATTTAACACTGTACTGGTTCTAATTATATATGAAGGCAATAAATAATGATAAAAGACAAAAGAAACATAAAGAAATGAAATTGCCATTTTACGCAGAAACTTTGATAAAATTTTGTTGAAATCAATTTAAGTTTACATAAATGATTGGAGAATTTAGTATACTCTGGACTGTAGGATCAAATATCATAAACAAGTCAGTCCTCCCAATGTTGGTCTGTAGGTGCTATACAATTCCAGTGAAAATACCACAGGTGTTTGTGAAACTTTAAAAACTGATTTTAAAAGTATACGGAAGAACAAAAGCCTAGAGTAACCAAGACATTCAAGGGAACATGAACCTGATGCAGCAATAAACTCATCTTACCACAGTTCAAACATTATAAAAAATTTATATTAGTTAAGACAAGATTGTATAGCCATCCTGCTATAAAAATCTCCTAATTTTTTATGTTTAAAAACACATTCTGCTTCCTTCATGCCTCAAGTTCCAAGTTCTTCTAATCATCTTTAAATTTTTATAAAACTTACAATCTAAAACTCCAAACTCCTTAACAGACAAGGATTGATTAAACACACTGTTCGTGTAGATAATATTTTTTTGTTTTAAGTAGGTCTTGATAAGACCTACTTTTCTATCAACCAAAAGAGCAAGCATTTTGCTTTCCATCAAATTTAATAGTCAATAAATGCTTCATAATTGACTTTTATTAGAAACTAAAGAAATCTTTCCAAGAGGAATATGATTTTCTGTCTTGTTCTTAACCTTAGTCAATATCAGCAAACTTTAATTTCTCTTGGTCATACCTAGATTTGACCACCAAGTGAATCTACCCTGGGGTTCCAAGGAGATAAAAAACACTGCTTTGCATTAGAGCAAACTTAGAGGAAATTATGGATAGGATTCTTCAGATGACCAGATGTTCTTATTCTCTGAGAGGCAATAGGCATGGTTTCTGGTCACATAATTGCAGAGCTTCTTAAT
The DNA here is from genome assembly GCA_029593785.1 of Cabassous unicinctus. Taxonomy (NCBI): domain Eukaryota; kingdom Metazoa; phylum Chordata; class Mammalia; order Cingulata; family Chlamyphoridae; genus Cabassous; species Cabassous unicinctus. The sequence continues at coordinate 18,369 of JAQZBX010007499.1, forward strand.
CTAAATACATTGCTCGTCCATATTTACATCTGAATTTCAACTGAAATTATAGAAACTTTTTTGTCAACTACTTCTTAAATTTCATTGCCCTCAACTTCAGTTTAAAAGCAATTAATGCTAAGTTGTTGATTCCACATATTGGTTTTTCTTGAAAATTACAGAATAATCCTATTATGGTTAACCCTTAGCATATTAGATTTTTCGAAAATATCCTGTCCCTTTCTGTCTCTCTATCTCTCTTTTTGTTTAGACATTATAATTTTTAGAAAGGTTGCTGTATTTAGGGCAGGAATTCTAGTTTTGACTGTACAATTAATTCAAAGATTTTCCTTGGGCAAGTATCTACCAATCTCTATGCATAACTTTCTTTTTTTTATATAAAATGAGAGTTTTACCAAAAAGACGAGTAAACCTTTGATTTCGTCTAGAACCTTAGATTTCCTTGTTCTATATCTCATGGTTTTGTCATACAGCACTGTAGTGGGTTACATGGTGCCTTCAAGAAAGATATGTTGAAGTTGTAACTCACAGTACTTGTACATGTGACCTTATTTGAAAATAGGGTGTTTCAAATGTAGTCAAGCTAGGTTAAGGTCATACTGGATTAGGATGGGCTGTAAATCCAAATACAGGTGTCCTAATAAGGAGAAAGAAATTTGGAGACACAGGAAAAACACTGTATTAGTCAGCCAAAAGGGTGCTGATGCAAAATACCAGAAATCGGTTGGCTTTTATAAAGGGTATTTATTTAGGTTAGAAGCTTACAGTTACCAGGCCATAAAGCATAAGTTACTTCCTTCACCAAAGTCTAGTGCCATGTGTTGGAGCAAAATGGTTGCTGACATCTGTGAGGGTTCAGGCTTCCTGGGTTCCTCTCTTCCCAGGACTTGCTTCTTTCTGGGCTCAGCTCCCCTGCTATCTCCACAAGGCCAGCTGTAGACCATGAGGCAAATGGCTTATTTTTTTTCCTGGGGCCTTTTCTCTTTCCTCACGACCAATCCCCTCTGTGTGCTTGCTTCCCAGGGCTACAGCTCAAAAACTCTGCATCAAAACTGCAACTCTGTCCTTTGCCATGTCTATTATCTGTAAGTCCCCACCCACCAAGGAGCGGGTACTCAACGCCCTACTGACATGACCCAATCAAAGCCTTAATCATAATTTAATCAAGTAAAAGTAAAACCTCTGAATCTAATCTAATATACTCTAATACGCCCAGAGGAAAAGACCAGTTTACAAACATAATCCAATAACTATTTTGGAATTCATCAATAATATCAAGCTGCTACAAACACCATGTGATGATGGAGGCAGAGATACAGCAATGCTTTTACAAACCAAAGAATCCCAAGGATTTCCATCAAACACCAGAGCCTAGAAGAAGCAAGGATGGATTTTTTCCTAGAACCTGGGGATAAAATATAGCCTTATTGACACCTTGATTTCAGATGCTTGGTCTCAAAACTGTAAGAGAATAAATGCCTGTTGTTTTAAACCACCTACTTTGTGATTATTTGTTATGGCAGCCCTAGGAAACTAAGACAAGCACCATCCTTATTTCTTCTATATATCCAGTCATTCATTTCACTAGTTACTATAACACTTCTATCCAATAGTCTCCTATTGTTATTAAGAGCTCCAATTGAAAATCAAAAGTTTGAAAATCTGAAAATAATTTTCATCTTGGTCCTACATATGGTCATCAGAACAGCAGAGTATATAGTTTCAGGGATGAGAAAAAAAAATGTTGAGAGTGGCTGAATGGGGACAATCATGGTATGCAGAACGATCTTATCTACATCTTGATTCCCTAACTCATACCTTTTGGAAAGAGGGAAAATAGTGCCATATGGATAAACCATGAACTCTGCTGTAGTTATTAGGAGATATGGAAATATGTTGCTGTGGGTATAACCACAGGGGCGATTTTCATTCTTGGATTCCCTCATCTATTTCTGTATGATTCTAGCATACCACACAATGGGAAACTCAGTCTTTTTGGTTTTTTTTTTTTGTCAACTTCTCTCAAAACTTCAGGGAAAAATAGTGTTAAGGATGACAACACCCTGCAATAAGCTTTTCTTTTGTCTTTGTGCACTAACTGAAAAGGAGAGTTCCAACATGCAGAAATATTTAGATAGCTAAATATCTACATGTTCAGTTAAATAGTTAGAAATGGTGTAGACACCATCCTCTTTGTACAACACTCCAAACTCTAGAAGTATAAGAGGATAGGCAATATTCATAAGTAAGCTTCTCTTAGTGCCTCAGAAGCAGGGAGATACTACAACAAATGTTTTCCTGGGGACGTTGATATAGAAAAGTTAGAAGAGGGCAAAAGAACATGTATGAGAGGCAAAGCAGATGTATAAAGATGCGTATTTCTAGAATGAGGTGGTCAACCGCAGCTGAGGCAGCAGGTGGAATAATCTCATGGGGTCATGAGATTTGTAGAGGGATGAGGTAAAGAATTGCATATACCATTTGAACTGCCACAGGTAACTGAGAGAGAAATATATAATGCTGAAAAGGGGTTGACTGCAAAATCAAGACAGATAGACACATAGAAATATGTGTACCCACATTATAATTGCTAGGGGGTGGCAAGAGGAATAGTGGTGAACATTTTAAATCTATGTTGAAATTATTGTGCCAAATATGCTGAAAAAAATAATAGATGTGAATAAGAAACTAGTTTGTCTAAAGTCCACTGCCTGCCATCATTAAGGCTACAAGCTTAGAGTCATCTATTAAATTGAATTTTAGAAGAAAATGCACTTCTGAACAGTTGAAATTTATTAATTGTTTTAACTATAAATGTCAAGTTATTACACCTACAACTTTTTTTGTTTGTTTGTCTGCCATCTCTGTTGTTTGCATTGATAGCTCCACATAAGGCCAAACGTTAACTTGAATTTGGAGGTCTAAGTCTCACCAAATTGAAAAATTATCCACTTAGACATAGCATTGCAATGAAAAGTTTGCATTCTGAGGAGCACAGAAGAGGTACTGGCCTTAAATTTGCTTCATGCAAAGTAAATGCTCCATGTTAGAGAAAAGAACAACTTCCACAGATGTTTTTGTTTTCTTGATAGTGATCACATCATAAAGAAATGAAGATAAACAAACAAACAAAAAGGGTAAAATATTGTGCTTTGTTCTGCCAAAAACACGAAAATGGTTTATTCATCATATTCCATGCAATGAATTTAAAGGTGGTAAAAACTGCACATATCCCAAATATTTTCAAAAGTCTTAGAGTTGGGTGCCATTGAATTGAGTGAGTCCTGTATTGTGAGAGATGATTCATACAAATATCTGTCCAATTTTTCCAGCTGAGTTTTCTCTTGAATTCCAGCAATATGTAATTTCATTAGGAAAAAAATAGATATGGTTTAATCAACTAGGAAGAGGATGAGGCTCCAATACCTTTCATAATTATTTTGTAGGTTTTCAAGACAATGAACAAATATACCGTCTGAGCACTTATAATGAAAATACATAGGTCACTGTGATGTACCTAAGCATTGATGGTTAAATCTGACTCAGAAGGATTTTGAATCAAGTATTGAATGTGGTTTATAAGTATAGAGGTAAATTCTAATTTTGGTTAATAATTTGTTGTTTCTGCATTTAATATAGGATTGCTTGGGTTTCAGCAGTTATTAAATTAGTTTATAATTTTAGAATTGATGATATGCAGCAAATAATTAGGAACTGGGAAGATATCTGCAGGGTGAGCCCAAAATTCTATTGAGCACAGTATGAAGCAAAATTGAATCAAAATCCTTTATATTAACTGGCCTGCAAGAGATTCTTCCATAATATTACAGAACAAAAGATGCCTTATAATACTTAACTGTTTATACACTGGAATCAAACTCTCTGGGCTCACATCCATACCATATCCCTAACTACTTGTGTAACCTTGCAAAGGTTACACTCTCTGTGCCATAGTGTTCTTATCTATCAAATGAGAATAACAGCATCTACAGTCATAAAATTCTAGTGAAGATTAGATGAGGTTATAAAGCAAAGCACTTATAGCAGTTTCTGACTCTGTTAGTACATGTTAGTACTTGCCTGGTGGGGCCTAGGGTTTCTATTGTGGTAAGTTCCTATTGTTCCTATTACGTTCCTATACTGTGGTAAGTCCATAATGTATTTGCACTTTCCAACCCACTAGAGAAAATGCTTTTTTCACAGTCTCCATGTTTTTTTTTTACTTCGTTTCAAACATCCATTCTCTAAATAGCAGGCAATATGCATCTAAAAGTGCATATTATAATTATACTATTAACTATAACCCATGGTTTGCACTAGGGTTCACTGTTTGTGTTGTACATCTGTCTTGCTTTTTAATTTTTATTCTAGTAACATATATACAATGCATAATTTCCCGTTTTAGCTGTATTCAAATATATAATTCAGTGCTGTTTATTGCATTCGCAGTGTTGTGCTACTACAAGAAAAATAAATAAAAACTAAAAATGCATATTAACTTAAGCTACTCCACTGCTTTAAAAATATCAAGATATGTGATTGCTATTAGAATAAAATACAAAAATTTTCTGGTCCCAATTAACTGTCACCTTTTTACAGAGTCTTTTTTTAACCACTATAAGAGCTATCTCCAAGACCAATATTCTACAAATACAGTAAATTCATGGGCACATATGCAAACACACACACACACACACACACACACACACTGCAACACACACCTTTTGCCTATAATTGTAACCCATTGTGTAGCATTTTTCCATTTCTTACATTGTGTTTTATTTATTTACTTAATTATTATCTATATCCCTAATAAGAAAATAAGTTCCATGAAATTAGGGGTCTAACTGTCTTGTTTATCAATATATTCAGTCTGAACAAAGACTTGCACATGATATACAAGATATCCATTTATTAATATTAATTAAGTAAATGAATATAAATAATAAAATTTCTTTATGAGTTGCCTGATAATTTTGTTCCAGGAAATACCATATAACAGTCCCAATTGATTTCTTCAGCTGAAATAGTCACAGACTAGGTTTGCCATTTGGCTCCACCCATCCAAAGAAGAACTAATTTTAACTGTTTAGATATTTCTTGGGAGGGGAAAGAACATGATATAGATGGAGACAATCAGATGGACATGAGCTAGACAAAATAGGATCATTTTCCCCAAGTCAAATCCTTTCTTTTACTTCTATGCTTCCCAGTGAGGATGTAGAATAGAATTACCTAAGTTTTAGTTTTCTCTGAAAAGAGATGTGTATATCCAGATCTTTGGAACCAGAACGTTCATGAATGTAACCAATTCACTTATGTTTTCACAAAGCTCTACAGATTATTCAGTTCTTCAACTCTAATCAAGAAATCCTGCTTTGCATTGTGCCTGGGTCCAAATAATAATTGGCCTTTAGAGAAAGATATAAAACCACAGTCTGCTACTTATGTTAATCCATTGAATATGAAATATCTGGTAAGACTCCCCAAAGCAATCAATTCAGCATGATCTATACTTCCCAATGGAGGTATCAAATGAGACTGAATTAGATGAGTAAGAAGTTCCATACAGAAGCCATTATTCATTTCCAAGGGAGTGAAACAATGCTACAAAGAGTATGTGCCTTAAGCTCATCTATTATCCACACCCAATTTGAAGAGGTTGTAAGAAAAGTATAGATAAATAATAGATTTCTTTCTGACATTTTAGCTCTTCAAATTTCTAATATCAAGAAGTATTGTTATATTTGAAAACTGGAAACAGATAGGCATAAAAGAATGTATGTCTTCTTATAGTAATATGACCATTGTTATGAACTATATAACCATTCAAAGAAAAGAAAATTAATTTTCTAAATGCAATTTAAGTAGTTATAGTAAGAACAAAGTTAGTGGGGAAAATCCATCAGAAAGCAGTCTTGATAGTTTGCTGTCCCAATATCATTGTAAACATAGGCAATGATAACCTTGTAGAGAAACTCATAGACCTTTTGATCTTACGGATCACGCATGTGATGAAGCTAGCTAAGTAGAATCTCAAGATAGTGTTTGATAACTCCAATATAGTCGTACACAAAGTTATGATGAAGGGAGTGGTTCAAGTCCTAGTGTATCAAAGTATATTTTTAAATTCATCCATTCATTCCATCCATATTAATTGAGTACTATGTTCCAGGGATTATAAGGGGATATATCAGAGAAAAACAGAAATGATAACAACAACAACAGTAAAACCAAATTTTTCTTCCTTTGAGATGAGGAAAACAGAACAAACTAAATAAAGAAATAAATAATATGATGTTGTAAAGTGATTAAGTGCTGTGAGTAAAAACAATCATGGACAGGAGATAGGGTGTGATGAGGAGAGGTTTACCATTGTATGAAATTGTGGTCAGGTCGGGCCTCAAGAAGAGGCTGACATCTGAGCAAAGGTTTGAAGGACTTGAGAAAATTAGCCTGGCTGATTATAAGATAAGAATGCTCCAGGAAAAGGAAATAGTGTGAAAACCTTTAAGTTAGAGTATGTCTGGAGTATTAAAGGGAAACAAGAATTCTGAGTAGAAAAAGCAAGAACAGAATAGTAGGAGGTAAGCTTAGAGAATTAACAAGGGAACACTTTTTACAGAGCTTTGAATGACAATTACTTTGAGTAAAATGTGTTACCATGAGGGGACAGAAGGTTCAAAATAGAAGTTAGATGATTTGATTTAGTATTTATGTTTAGCAGGATCACTCTGGCCTCTGTGTTGAGAACAGAGAATAAGGGAACAAGAGTAGATGCAGGATAAACAGATGGGAGGGCTTTATAATCTATCAGACAGAAGGAAATGGTGCCTTGAACCAGTGACAAGGGTAGAACAGATGATGGAGAGAGATTTGGAATTTATTTGGAAAAATTACCCAAAAGATTGGATATAAATTTTGATAAAAAAGATCAAAATACCCTTAATCTCATGGACAATACATGAGATTGGGAGAATATGGATTGAAACAGAATGGAATGAGAATCATGATGTGGAAATGTTATTTTGAGATGCCTTTTAGGCATTTGATTTGTTTTGTAAGGAAAGGGCACATAGAATTTTATGGGCAAGGTTTAGAAAACTGAGTATCATAAATATATTGGAATTTTTAAAAATAATTATTTACTTTTCACCTATATTTAAATAAAATATTATTAATGTGAAGTACAAATACAGATATTCAAATTTGTCCCCCATATTAAATTATCTTATCTTAATCAATTTGTGAATGGTGAGACGATATATCTATTCTAAGCATTGAATAATCTGTAGGTTTGGTTACAATCTTTTTAAACACAATTGATTCTTTTTGCATTCTCCTTAAGTATTAAGTAAATATGCTATTTTTCCTCATTTCTCTACAAAAATATAAGGATCTTCTCAACTTTACAAATTGTTTGTTAATATCTATGTCAACTTTCATTAAAAATAGAGTAGTAGTTCTGAATAAGGAAGATCTCTTATTATTTTTAAAGAAAATATGTAACTCCCAGAAAACATATAAAAGTTTTAATAAAAATAACTTAAGGAAAAAAGTTCTGTTTTGATCATCATCTCATCTTGGTAAATGGATAATAAAAGCTTTCTTAATAGTTTATTTTTACATCTATTATTTTGTGTTAAATAAATAAAACACTGAGAAGGCATTGTTGCAACATTTTGACAAGACGTAACATTTCTATCAAATCCTACTAAAATATATATGACACTCAGTATTCAAAATAAATGCAAAATAAATGTGATGTTTAAGTAAAATGTAATTTATCTTTTTGATTCTAACATATATATGGCATCAAATTATAATTTGAATTGGCAGTACTTATCTGCATAAAGTAAATGTGTTATAATCAGTCAAATGTTAGATTAAATGAATCTTGGTACACTAATAGTTGTTCATGAAATTTTATCATTAGTCTACTCAACTAGATTTCTTTATTGCTAGGCATTTCTCTTTCTCTTTTTAGATGAAGATACTAAGGCCTGGAGAAGATAAGACACTTGCCCTAAATCACGTACATAGTAAATAACAGAAACAGAGTAACACCCAGGTAAATAGTCTTTCCATTAATATCATAGTGTGGAACTGAGAGGAAGCAAACAGAAAAATGCATAGGCTGGCAGGTCATTTCTTCAGTCTACTTCAAACCTAGTCTACAGTACACCATTATCATGATCTCCACACAGTTATATAGTCACATTACCTTGCCCAAATTGTCCTGAGCCACCTCTGCATAACTTCTCAGGTAATTCTCTCCGAGTGGTGAATTTTGATAATACTAACAAAGGAATCTTTATTCCTTGAGTTATAATTCTAAATTTTAAAGCTGTCAATGTTGAATTTCTCAGCTTTCAAGATTATTTTTTGTAATATACTGCACAGGTTTGGGATACATCAGTTTTCAGCAACAGCTCAGGAATGTGTGAGGAAGAAAAATTTTAATAATGATACTATTTCCATTCCTAGCCGGCATAAACAGGGCCCATTCATGAGAGCTCTGTGTTTAACCATTTCACCTGTGTGTCCAAAAGAGAATTCAGGTAGTGAGTGATTCTCCCCGAACAATGGCTACTGCATTCAGTGTTGCTTGAACACAACAATAGAAGTGAGTAGAAATCTATATTTATGTTCTATAGTAAGTTCATAGCTCTATAATAGCTTAAATTTTGAAAAATAGATTTGGCTAAATGAATCTTACTCACTGTAACTCTTAATTTCACTGTGGAATCTTTCAAAAAATTATATCTACCTGCATACAAAATTAATGCCATTATTGCAGAACTATAATAGTGAATTCATCTTCATAATATTCAAATAATATTCTAAATGCTATGCATGCTGGCTATATAGGACTACTAGACATTTTACTCTTTTGGACTTATAATCTTTTGAAATGTTGAATTCTTCTGATGTTTGTTGCTGTCTTCTATAGACATTTCAAGGCTGTATACATTGGACCACACACAGAAAAGGAACACCAAGACAGCTCATTTCCTCTTATACCTTCAAAAGTTAAGTGAATTGCTGTCGGTGGGCTAGCATAGGAGATACTGGAATTTTTTCCCAATTATTCCCCACTCCTATTGCCCAGGTGGCTCCTCGTCTGTCTGCTCATCTTCCTCAGGGTGCACTGGGAACTGAACCTGGGACCTCCCATGTGGGAGGTGTGTGCCCAACGGCTTGAGCCACTTCAGCTCGCAGCTCGTTGGGGCTCCTTACAGCTCATTGCAGCTCGTGTTGCTTAGGAGGCACCAGAACCGAACCCAGGACCTCCCATGTGGCCCAGTTGCTTGAGCCACATCTGCTCCCCCTAGTAGATTTTCTTTATGTTTTATTACAAACATATTCCTCTTTCCACCTGCCCCTGTCCCCTGGCAACAACTAATCTGCTTTATATCTCTGCAAATGTTGCTATTTCTAGTCTTCTCTTACAAGTAATATCATACAATATTTGCCCTTATACACCTTGCTTATTTCAACAAGGATAATATTTCAAAGTTCTTCCATGTTGTAGCCTGTCTCATAAGTTCATTTTTTTTTTGTGGTTGAACAGTGATCCATTTCACTTGTGTACCACATTTTGTTTGTGCATTCATTTGCTAATGGATGCATGAGTTGTTAACACCATTTTGCTATTGTGAATAATGCTGCTATAAACATTGGTGTACAAATAAAATTTAAAAAAAAACTGTACCTACAGGGGAGTGGATGTTGTTCAAGCTATTGAGCACCTGCTTTCCACATGGGAAGTTCAGTGTTCAATCCCCAGTGCCTCCTAAGAACAAAAGCAAAGCAAACAAATTTAACAACTAACACAGGGGAACACTGGCTTCCCACATAGGAGGTCCCAGGTTCAATCCCCGGCACTGGTACTTCAAAAACAAACAAATAAACAAACCATACCTACAGCAATAATCTTAGATGGACCACTAAACCCTGTAACTATGCGTATTTCTCCAAAGAAATAATTGATATATAAGACAAAAATTGCCTTTGTGGTCGTAGATATATTTAAATCTCAGGATACTATCTGAAAGTAGGCTACCTTCCTGACTCTGGGCCACCTATAAGTGAAAGCAGAATCATATGTAATTGGATATGTTCAACATTTTATTTTTAAATTATATACATTCCTGCCAGACTAATTTCCTTTCTGCATGGTATGAGATTCCAATAAATATCAAAGAGGACTGAAAGTGATTCTAATTGAGATAATAATTTGGACCTAAAATTTTGTGTAAAGATAATCCTGAGCTCAAGGAAGAATGATATAATGTGTGGATAAAATAGACAGCTGTATAAAACTAAGCCAAGAAAGAAAAGTTAAACTAATTTTTGGAGCCAAAAGAATTGGAGGAGTGGGTAAGCAATGGCAAAGGAGAATATATTCCTAGACAAGCAGGAACAAGGGGAGAAAAGGAGCAGATAGACATGAATATAGAGGATGGTTATCGGGAGTGAAATATTACAAATCTGTTTTCCTAGCCATTAAATGCTAGTTAAATTGTTTTCTTTCCCTACGTCATTGTAGACAATAGTTGTTACCTCCAACATAGCATTAGGAACAGACTAAGGGAAATAACTACATTTACTCAAATTTTACTACCAACAGAAATGGAAATAAAATAAACGAATTTAGTGTGATTATTAAAAAATCATATTTATCTAATGTTACCAGTGTTACCAATCTCAGCTCAGTTACTTTTTAAAGTGTTCAAATATGGTCTAAAATCTAAGTACTATAGGCATTACACTATAAAGAAAAGCAAAATCTGATTAATGAAGTAAAAATATTTGTGGTTTGTTCTCATTTTAACTATAATGAAAATTCTTTAAAGTAGCCCTTCATGTTCCATTATTTGCATGTTCTGTATATTTCATCTGAAAAATCTGAAAGAATATTAAACATATTTTCCCCATTAGTTAACATTTAATTTCAATACGTGTCACACATTATCTCACAGATTTTTCTGGCATAAGGTCTTGTCATAATTGAACAAATATCAGTCATAATCATGTCATGATGTGTCAATTTAATTTGAAAATGATATAGGTTGAAAAGTGGAATTCATTTCTTTGATGTTACTTTCATGAATATTGTACACTGCTAGATTTAGAATGAAACTTTCTGAACTTGTTCTTTCATTCATTCATTTATTTAGAAAATAATCATCCAACTAAAAATAATGTTCCTGTGTCTGTAGTGCTGAAGATTCAAAGATGTTTAAATAAGAAACCTAGAACTCAAATTGCTCAGCCTATAAAGGGAAGAAGGACAAAAATAATAAATTTAGGAATATTTGATATATGCTATTATAGAGAATTAAGTACTAAGGGAACACAAATGAAAAACCATGATTCTTCATGGATAGTTTCTGGAATGTTCTAGATAATGCATACTCAAAGTAATTATGTGATAATATTTAATTTTTCTCAAAGAAAGTAATAGCAATAAAATTATTTTGTATAAATATCTTCTATTTTTTATGGGTTTGCAAAGGCAACAAATCAATAAAATGTGTTTTAAAATTCACTCACAGATGTAGTGTTATGAACAGGTTTTTCTATTCTCACAGAATTCTGAGTATAATGTTATACCTGATATTTTTCTGAATTATAATAGGTACACCATTTTGAAAACAGAGGTTGATTCAATCATATTAACCAATCTTTTTGTCCACTCATGCTTCTTCTAACATCATACTTAAAGTCAAATTGTGGATTAGGGAGCTCCAGGACTCAGTCTTTTACCAAAACAACTATTAGACAAGCAGGAACTGTCTGAAACAATTATTTTGAAACTTCAAAGGGCAGGAAAATACTGTACAGCATCCAGGGAATAGTAGGAGGAAGAGGTTGATAAACTACAGTAGAGAACAGAAAATTGCTCTCTCCACATGGCAGCTACCAGCATCCATCTCCCATTCTCACAGGAGGAAGCCTTGGGTCCAATCCCTGGCTAGCTCATTGGTGAGAGAAAGGGATGTCAAAATCCTCTTCCCTAAGGAACAGAAGGTGGGCACAGTCGATCATTGTTCACAGCTCTTGATTAGTAAATTTGGTTTTCTGGGGCCCCAGTTCTGAGGGCATCTATTGTTTCAACCCACCACAGCAAAGGCATTGGCAACCATTGTTTCAACCCCACCTTGGACAAAGGTGGTGACAGCCACTGTTTCAACCCTCTTTGGACAAGGGTGGAGGCAGCAGAGATTTTAGGATGCAGCACTTCCTCAGAGCTGTGGGGAACAGTTAGCAGAAGGATTGCATTTGCTGGGCAGTCCAGGAAAGCTCAGCTTTGGGAAGACATTGGAGAAGCTCTTGGTGCCCTTCCGGATCCACTCCACAGGGCACTTTGAAGCCAGTCTGCACTCACTTCATGGGTCCTTGACCTTGTTTTGGCTGGGAAGACTGACTTGGAAAATTGCACTCCAGAGTGAACCTCCTCCCAGAGTTTGCCCTCCAATCAAAAGTAATTAGAGACAATGAAAGAAGAGTAAAAAATATAGAGGTAGACAGTCTGGGACAAAGGCCTGATGGGTTCAAATACACAGGAGAGAGAGATCTGTCTTCAGGGAAACAGAGGGGCCAATCAACTCCTATAAACAGGGGAACTCCAGAACAACTAAGAACCAAAAGCCCAGACAAGACACAGGCCCAGAAAGACAGGGAAAACAGTGTACACTGCATTCGCCTTGGACAGACATTCTTGATAGGAGGGCTGAAGCTCAAGAAAAATCTCTGTCTTATTAACAGCTGGTTATAAAAGCAAGAAACAGACATCCTGGGAAATACATTCCAAAGTTAACATTTTAAAATATTGAAATGTACAGTGTGAAACAAAAGAGTACAAGACAAATAAAGAAACTGGAAATGATGGCTCATACAAAGAAAGAATATAAAAATACAGAAAACATCAACAATAAAATGAGAATGTAGATATACAGAACAAACCCTTTAAAAATGATCTTTAAAATGCTCAAGGAGACAAAAATACAGAGGGAAAAAAAAACCCTAAGGGATATCAGGAACACAGTGAACACAATGAATGAGCGATGTGAGAATTTTCAGTAGAGAGACAGATTTTTAAAAGGAACCAAACAGGACTGCTGGAGGTGAAGACCAAAACAACTGAAATGACAAATACCCAGGAGGGTTCCAAGAGCAGATTGGAGACAGCAGAATAAAGAATCAGTGAACTTGAAGACAAGACACTTAAAATGTGTCAGGCTGAGGAGCAGAAAGAGAAAAGAAATATTAAAAGTGAAAATGGCCTAACGCATCTAGGGGACACCATCAAGCACAGCAGTATTTGCATTATGAGAATGCCAGAAAGAGAAGAAAGAGAGAAATGTGTGGAAGTAATAGTCAAAGAAATAATAACAAAATATTTCCCAAGCTTAGAAAAAGATGTGACTATGTATATCCAAGAAACTCAGAGAACACCAAACAGGATAAACATGAAGAAAAATATACTCCGTCATACACTGATTACACTATTAAATGCAAAGGAAAAGGAGAGAGTTCTGAGAGCTGCAAGAGAAAAGCAACATATTACATAGAAGAGAGTCCCAATTAGATTGTGGCAATTTCACATAAAATAATTATACAACATGGGTACATGGGATTTATCCCTGATGTGCAAGTTTGATTTGACGTAAGAAAATTAATTAATGTAATACACCATATTAACAGAATGAAGGGAAAAAATCCACATGATCATCTCAATTGATGCAAAAAAAGGGAATTTAAAAAATACAGCACCTTTCTTGATAAAAACACTTAAAACACTGGGAATAGAATGAAACTTCCTCAACATAATAAACAGTATATATGAAGCCCATTACATTTCATCTAATGTAATGGTGAAAAACTGAAAGAGTTCCCTCTAAGATCAGTAAGAAGACAAAGATGCCCACTGTTATCACTGCTACTCAGCATTGTAATGGAAGCTCTTGTCCAACAATTAGGAAGGAAAATAAATAAAAAGCATGCAAATTTGAGAGGAAGAAGTAAAATTTTCCCTATTTACAGATCATGTGATCCTATGTTCAGAAAATCCTGAAAAATCTATAACAAACTCCTAAAGCTAATAAATGAATCCAGCAAAGCAATGGGGTACAAGATCAACACTCAAAATCAGTAGTGTTGGGAAGCACATGTGGCTAAAGTGATTGAGCTCCCACCTACCACATGGGAGGCAGTGGGTTCGGTTCCCAGTGCCTCCTGGAGAAGATGAGCAAGACAGCGAGCTGGCACAATGAGCAGGAATGGCAAGCTGATGCAACAAGACACAAAGAGGAAAGACAATGAGAGACTCAACAAAGTAGGGAGCTGAGGTGACTCAAGTGATTGAGTGCCTCTCTCCCACATGGAAGGTGCCAGGTTCAGTTCCAGGTGCCTCCAAAAGAGAAGATGAGCAGACACAGAGAGCACACAGCAAATGGACACAGAGAGCAGACAGCAAGCACAAAAAATGGGGGGAGGTAGAATAAATAAACAAAACAATTAAAAAAAAAAAATCAGTAGTGTTCCTAGGCACAAGCAATGAACAATTGGAAGAAGAAATCAAGAAAAAATTACATTAACAATAGCAAGTAAAGGAATCAAATATCTAAGCAAAAACCTATCCAAGGAGGTAAATGACTTGTACACAGAAACCTACAATCATTGCCAAAAGAAATTAATGAAGACCTAAATAAATGGGAGGACATTCCATGTTCATGTATTTACACTATTATAAAGAGGTCAGTATTACCCAAAGCAATTTATAGATTCATGCAACACCAATCAAAATGCCAACAACCTTCTTTGCAGAATTAAAAAAGCCAATCACTAAATTTATATGGAAGCGTAAGCAGCCCCAAATAGCTAAAGACATCTTGAAAAAGAAAAATCAAGTTAGAGGACTCATACTCCACTATCTTAACACTTATTACAAAGATACGGTAATCAAAAAGAGCATAATACTGGCACAAGGACAGACATATGGACCAACGGAATCAAATTAAGAGCTCAGAATTCAACTCTCACATTTTTGGCCAACTGATTTTTGACAAGGTGGCAAAGACCAATTTTAATTTTTCATGAAAGTAAATGATAGCTTACATAGTGGGAGAAAATATTTGGAATCCACATATCTGATGCCAGATTATTATCCAGAATATTGAAGAAATCCTTCAATTTAACAACAAAAAGACAAACAGCCTAATTTAAAAATGGGCAAAATCTTGAACAGACATCTCTCCAAAGAAGATATGCAAATAGCCATAAAAACATGAAAAGATGCTTAACATCATTAGCCATTAGGGAATGTGTTTTTGGAGCAGTTTGGGATCACAGAAGGATCACAACTGTGCCAGGTGAGGATCACTGGTTCGGGGTATCTGTGAAGGGGGGATGTGTTGGGAGGGGTGCATCTGGGGCAAGCCTCTAAGGCATATGAATATGTTCAAGTGTTCATGGGGTGTTGTCTTAGTGGGTGGAGACCCACACAATAACCGAAAGAATATTGAATTCCCATTCTGGGGAGTTCTGCTACATTCACTAACAGAATGGCAAGAATACCCCTGGCGTACATGGCAGTGCCTAGTGAAGGAAGACAGACCAGTAAACCATGCCCTTAATATTGATGATTGTACTTATGAACATTTACTTGTGAAATTGAAATTTAGCCTAATATTATATATTGCCTAAGAATTAACTCCAGAAAACCTCCTTGTTGCTCAAATGTGGATTCTCTCTAAGCCAAACTCAGCATATAAATGTACTACCTTCCCCCTGGTGTGGGACATGACTCCCAAGGATGAGCCTCCCTGGAACTGATGGATTATTACCAACTGCCAATTAGAAATGCATTTGGAAAAAGGTCTGGACCAAGAGGGGGAAATATTAAATACAGATGAATGTTTATGGCTGTAACCATTGGGGAATTTGATGTAATTATGAATTCCAAAAATATAATTGGATCATGCCTGTAATCTGATTTGTTAATCTGGGCATGATTGAATTATGATTAGGGCGTTAACTGGGCCATGTCAGTCAGTAGAACATTGAGCCCCACCCCCTGGTGGGTGGGGAATTGAATATAAAAGGCAATGCAAAGAACAGAGTTGAAACAGTCTTTTGAGAAGCAGTCTTTGAGAAGCAGTTTTGATGTTGGAAAGAAGGCCCCAGGAGAAGAGAAGCAAACCGTTCGCCTGATAGCCTACAGCTGACCTTGTGGAAAAAACAGGAGCTAAGCCCGGAGAGAAATGCAGCCCCGGGAAGAGAGGAAGCCTAAACCCTGGGCAAATATCGGCAGCTGTGTTGCTCCAACACGTGACAATGGACTTTAGTAAGGGAAAAAACTTATGCTTTATAGCCTGGTAACTGTGGACTTCTACCCCAAATAAATACCCTTTATAAAGACCAACCCATTTTTGGTATTTCACATTAGCACCCCTTTGGCTAACTAATACAATGGCTAAGAGATTTCAAAGTGAGTTAGGAGATCATTTCAGAGGTTACACTTACACACATCTCACCAGGATCTCATTGACTGCCACAGGAAACAGTGCCTCAAACAGTGGGACTCCTGAGGGCTCTAGAGACATCTAGACACTATAAGCAGGGCAGACAAGCTCAGGAATTTGGCACCCTGTCAGTGGGCCTTATTTTGGAATTTATGCTCCCCAGTGTAACAGAGTTAGACTCTTTTATAGTTTCCCTACACATGGCTCTTCTGCCCCTTTTATTTGAACCTGTAATTAGCACCATCCTTGTTAAATATATGTACCAGAAACTTAAATCTTTGGTCTGTTCATGTGCCAGTTGAGCCCTGAATCTCAGCAGAGTTGCAACATCTATTCTCCAGTTCCTCTCATCCAGGACAACTAACAAGGAGATGATGGACAGTAACCATCCCAAAGAACAGAGAGTGTCTGCAATTGCAAACAAGATAATTCCATCCATCTACCCTGTGGGATCTAAGTCCCCTCTCAATCAGAAACAGAGTGGGCATCACCATCCTAAAATCCTCAAGATTAGGGAATGAACAACGGACTAAAGTAGATTTACTATTATTCTAGCAATGGAAGAATTTTTATCATTGATATAAAGGCAGTGGTAACAGAAGTTCTGAAAGGAGAGAGAGGGAAGAATAGGTGTAACACAGGGGAATTTTTGGGACATTGGAATTGTCCTGCATGGCATAGCAATAACAGATACAGGCCATTATACATTTTGTCATAACCTATAAAACTGTGCAGGGCAGAGTGTAAACTCTAATGTAAACTATAGTCCATGGTTAGTAGCAATGGTTCAATACGTGTTCATCAATTGTAACAAATGTACCACACTAATGAAAGATGTTGTCAACATGGGAAAGTATGGGAGCAGGAGGGGGTAGGGCATATGGGAATTCCCTATATTTTTCATGTAACATTTATGTAATCTAAAGCTTCTTTTAATATAAAATATAAAAAAATTTAAAAAACACAGTGAGATACCATTTTACAACCATTAGAATGGCTGCTATAATAAAATGGAAAATAACACGTGTTGGAGAGAATGCAGAGAAATAGGAGCATTCATTCAATGCGGGTGGCAATGTAAAATTGTGCAGCCACTGTGGAAGGCAGTTTGGCAGTTCCTCAGAAAGCTAAAAATAGAATTACCGTATGACCCAGCAATCCTAATACTAAGGATTAATCCCAAGGAATTGAAAGCAAGAACTCAAACAACAAAGGTTCAACCAGGAATTATTCACAATTTCCAAAAGAGTGAAGCAAGCTAATTGTCTATGAACCAATGAACAGATAAATAAAATGTGGTATATACATCAAAGGAATATTATTCAGCAGTAGAAAGGAATGAACTCCTGATACATGTGACAACCCTGGAAGTCATCATGTTAAGGGAAATAAGCAAAATGCAAGGGACAAATATTGTGTGATCTCAATGATTTGAAACAATTTTAAAAAAGCAAACTCAGAGAGTCATTATTTAGAATATGGGTTACCAGGGAATGGGGTGGGGATATGGAATGGGAGGTTAAGCTTAAAATGTACAGGGTTCTTATTTGGAATATTGGAAATGTTTGGTAATGGATGGTAGTGATGGTAGCACAACATTGTGAATACAATTAACAGCACTGAAATATATATGTGAATATGATTAAAAGGGAAAATGCTAGATTTTATATATTGCAACAGAATAATATATTTTTTAAAAATCCATGGAACTACACTACATAGAGTGAATCCTAAGTTAAATCCATGGGCTTTAGTTAATAGCACAATTATAACAATGCATAACTTTAACAAATTTTCCACAGAAATGCAAGTTTTTGTTGTGGGGTGGTGTATGGGAATCCTGAATTTTGTGCATGATTGTTCTATAAATCCATAACATTTCTAATAAAGAAGAAAGCCAAATTATTGTAATCATTGTCTTTATATATAACATATGTATCCAAGCAACGTTTTCCTGCAAATAGTTAAACAAAGCTTATTCTTTTATGTTAAAATGCAGAATTTCCTTTGAAAGATAAAATTTTCCTTATAAAAATTTCAAAAAACAACACACTTGGAAATGATTCTGTACAATTAAATTAAGAGGGCAAACATATGCCTTTAAAAATGTCTCATCCTCCAGGACCACAGAATTTTCCTTTACTACATGATTGGATTTATTTTTATTTCTTTTACGTTTCTTGTCTATACTTTTTTTTTCTGGAAATGCAAACCAAACATGATTAGTCGTCTCAGTAATATTTCCTATCTTATTTCATTTATATATTTTTATGTATTTGTATATGAAAAAGCTGTATTCTGCCAGCTTAAAATGCCCTAAAGGTTACCAATACATTTTGGTGGAATAATTGAATAACAAGAGTGAAAGCAATTTCTTAACTCATGGTTGCTTTCGTTCCATGGCTCAAAGATGTAAAGAAAGATGTGATTAATGCTACAGCTGAATATGTTTTTCTATCAAAGGCATATTATTAATATGAGAATAAGTTACATTATCACTTGATTAGCCACCTGTATATGACATACCTATATTTATTAGCACTATACATTATAAAGTTTTATAAATATGCAGGGAGTTATACAAATAGAGAACATAGTTTCATTTTATTAATGTTTTGCTCCATCATCTGGGCCTTAAAACACTGTCTAGCTTAGGATAGCATTTTGAGTAAAGATTTCAAGGGTATAAATGCATCTATTTCACTGTGACCAGTTACTGAAATAATGCATGTTTGTGGTTGACTCCCTTAATTTCTTTAATTAGTGATATGTCCAAAGGCCTAATTCATTTGAAATTGCATTAGCTGAGGAATCCTTTGTACTCCCTCTTTGTCCAGATCAGCCATTTCATTGCACCTTCAATATCTGCATATCTTATGTTGGTCTGATCCAGCCCCCACTGCGTGCACATGGGCTTGCACACACGCATACAATTTAAGAACACAGCATCCAATGTTGCTAGGACGTTTGATATAAGTTGAAAGAATGAAAGGAAGAAATGAAATGTTTAAGTATCCAACCTGTGCTTGGCATATAATAAGTGGTCACTAAATCCTTGCTAAATAAATGTGTTGGCACTTACTTATTTCCTCTTTTATTCCTAAAAACATTCCTTCAGGTAAATATTACCATCATCAGAATCCAAGTCAGGAAATTGCATCAAGGTGGTTAAATCTTCCAAAAATTAAACTTGTTAAAATATATTATTTGTGGTGGCTTGAGTTATGAACCCCAAATTTAGATATGTTTTTGGTTTTAATCCACATTCCTGTGGGTATGAACCTATTGTAAATACAATCTCTTGAAAATGTTATATTTAGTTAAAGTATGGCCCAAAAGAATGAAATTGGAACTTAATTGAGATTACTGGAGTCCTTTATAATCAGAAGAAATTTTGAAACAGAGAAAGAAAGTCACCGAGAAGAGTTGGAAGGCAAGAGTCAATGGGAACTCAGAAGATAAAGGAGAGAACATTGCCATGTAATGGGAAATCCAAAGAATCCAAGGATTGCAGCCAGCTAGGACAGTGCTGAACCAGGTAGAAGGCAAGCTTTCTGGCTTCTGAAACCATGAGAAAATAAATTCCCATTGTTATGCCAACACATTGTGGGGATGTCTGTTATAGTGGCTAGTAAACTAAGACACTATGTCTTAGAGACTAAGCTGATGCCCAGCAAATGTTGTGCCATTCCTTTGAAAGCATGAAGTTCCTTAATAAATATGACATCCAGGTCTAAGCAGCCTAATCAAATCAGACCTTTAATGTCTAATGGAATAGATAAGGTCAATATCTACTCCACAACAATATCTGTATAAAATAGCCTTATTAGTTTAGTTATATACTTCTATATCAAATCCACACATGCACACACATTACACATTTTCAGGCCAACATTATTATACTCATAGTGGTTAACTTTCTAAGAGATATGCAGTTATTGAAAAGAGGTTCTCAGAATACCCACCCATCTCTGTTATTCCATAAATTTACTAGAGATTTTCAATGCCTTTTTAGTAGTACCTGTGATGGTTAGGTTCATGTGTCAATTTGGCCAGGTGATAGTGTCCAGTTGTTTGGTTAAGTAAGCACTGGCCTGATTGTGACTGAGGACATTTAATGGACTTGCATCATTGGTAAGCTGATGGCATAGATGGCTGATTACATCTACAATCAACTGAGGAGATTGCCTTAAAAATATGAGTCATCTCTTTCAAACAGTTGAATGTTTTAAAAGGAAAAGAGATGATTTCAGCAGTCAGAAGAGAGAATTTCCATCTCTACTCCAGCCAGCCAGTTTCTCTAGTGGGATTCATTGAAAACCGTCATCGGATTTCCCAGCTTGAAGCCTGCCTTTTGGAATTTGGACTTGTGCACCCCCACAGCCATGAGAGACAATTTTTATAAAATCTCATTATATTTACAGATATCTCCAGTGAATTCTACTTCCCTAGAGAATGCTGGTTTATACAGTACTTATTTATAAGGACTTGAATGCTTTTAATCAAACTATATCAGGAATTAGCAAAAGTTCTCAATAGATTTATTCACACAGTTCTAGTTCTTGTCACTTTTTTAGTACAAGAAGTTTGATTTCACAGTGTTTTCCTATTTCCAAATACTAGGATTACCTGTGCAAAGATATCTCCTTATATTAAAATATTTCTTCAGTTTGGACTTTATCAAGGTCCACAGTGTCATACTGTCTGTGTATCTTATACATGCAGGCCAATCATAATCAAGTTTTTCAGTTTCACTCTGATTGAATAATGGCAAAATCACTGTTCAACTCATTATTCAGATAATGTTTTCCCATTGTGGCTATCACAATAAAATTTCTAACTAAACAGTAATGATTCATACATTATGGATTTGAAAATTAGTATTAATTGCAGTCCATATTGCAGCAGGATAGCTGGATGAGATCACACTTGTTCTACTTTTACCCACCTCCCCAGACTGCCAATTACTGAATTGTGCAATTTCTTTTAACCAATGTTTATTGAGTAGTGGCCAAGTCCTTTATTAGACTTTGAGTATCCATAGGCATGTAATGCATAGCTCCTGACATCACGGAGGACACAACCTAGAGAGGGAGAGAAACATCTAGCAGGTAATTTTACTGCTATTAACCTATTAATGGTTTAAAAAGCTATAGGATACTGATAAAGATACACATAGAATGCTCTCCTATGCCAGATGGTGGTGGTTGCACACTACAATAGAGGCACTACTGTGTAGTAGTACAATTATAGACTCCGAAATCAAAATATTTCTATTTCAGTACTATATATGTATATCTTCTCTATTTCCTGAATAAAATAATAGGAAAATATAAGGAACAACTCTGCAAGATTATTTTGACAATTAAGAAACTATTATATGTAAGAAGAGATTTGTGAGGCAGTATGGAATTGTAGAAGGAATTTAAATGTTACTTCCAAATGAACTTTAGTTTAATAGCTGTGTATCTAAGTAGATGAAATAGTTAAGCCCCGCAAAGCATCTGTATTTTTATCTAAAAAATGGAATTTGTATATCTATCTATATCTATCCATTATCTCTCTATCTATCTAATCTATCCATATACATAAGGTATTTATCACATAGAAGCCATGAAACAAATGAGTCATGTTTCTCTTTGTAAACTATGAAATTTATCTACAATTTCTTTCTACTTTTCACCCTATTTGTAACATGCCTGACTCCCTTTTTGTGTGTGCTATTTCCATCCCATTAACTAATTTTCTTAATTAGTTTACCACTTCTATTTTCTTAAACATTAAAAAAAAAAAACCATATAAAGGCAAATAAAATGCATTTAAATGCATCCATTCCAGATAAGATTCCTAGGGGCACTACTTCCTTTTCTGATCCCTCTTACAATAATTTACTATATGGAAACTAAATCCCCAGACATAGTTTCTGAATTCATTCAAAAGCTTATAGTATCATTTCAGCTTAAAAATATGTTTCCCCAGGTAAGTGCTTTAAGTATGTAAATGTATGATATGTAATGCTCTAACTGGAAATCATTAGCAATCAGACAAGAATGGTATTAATGGATTTGCACTCCGAATAATTTTAATCTTGGTCTTACTTCAGGAGATTTTTCATTTTTTTTTCTTGCACATATTTTTTTCTCATAAGTATGTCAGATTATTAAAGTGTGGTTGAATTTTCAAACAACACCTTTTCAATGATAAACTAAAAGAGAAATATTCCCATGACTGAATATCATTTAATTATAGTGATTCATAATTGACTGTTGTGTGCCATGATCTGAATACAATATACTTACAAATTTGCCTTAGCCATATGGCTTACTTCAGGTTAACATATATTCATCATTTTTAATACTAACACCTAACAAAACATAATTGACCCCTCAATTTGTTATACATATATACATGCAAACATACATATATACATACATAAACACACACACACACACACACAGACACACACAGGTGTTTCATTTATGGCTCTACTGATGTATTTTTATGGAAATTTGAGAATGTCGTCTTCTTATTTATTAAACTCAAATTCACTATACTTTTCTATATTATAGCCATAAAATGTCTGCTTGAACTTGTCTTTTCATGTCAAGAATTATATGATTTGTAAATGAGGCATATTAATGTCATCAACTAAAGTTATCTCTATGGTTTGGTGAGGAAATGTGGAAATGATATCTTTGTGGTATTCACAACTTATTTTAAGAAAGGAGGCAGACCACAATTCACTTCCGCAAACAACCCAGATGTTAGCCTCTGGTTTTAAGCTATCTTTAGTATAGCTTGAAGGTAATTAATGACTGATTGACTGAACACATCTACTTTTTAGAGGAATTAAAGTGTTGAAGCAGATTTCTTGGAATCCCTCAGACGAAAAAATTATTTTCTAGATATTTTAAAAATCAGCCTTGAAGTAAATGCTGGAATGGAAAACCACAATAACACTAATTCAACTTTATAGAGTCTCCTCAGTTTGAGTATTTCATCAATATTTCTGAAATAATGCATAAATTTATATTAGATCTCATTACTACTTTGGTCTTCATAGTACTGGTATGAATATGTATATGCATATGATATACATAAATATATGTGAATGTAACTATATCTGTATCTGTATCTTATATCTGTTTGTATATTTACATCTATATCTATGTGTCTATATAATTATAAAATGTAGGTAGCAAAAGTAAATATATTTATTGTTTCCTTTAACAATATATTCAGTTCACTTATATCCTCCACTTGCCTCCTTTTCTCTCAGGATTCCTTCTTTGGCTTAACTGTGAATCTTTTACTTACTCTCCAAATTCTGTCCTATTGCTATTCAGGTTAACAACTTTGGAGTATATTTAAAGATATAAATGAGGCAATGCTATATATTCATATACTGAAATATAAATTTCTAAAAGTAATGATATATAATGGGCAAAATTAGTGAACATGAACTAAATGTATCACTTTAAAAGGCTGATTAAAATGAGCGTTTATTTATCTTTGGACTTTGGAGTAACATCAACATAAGATAGGTGTTTCACTGCCTTGACTTGTGCTATGATCAATAGCCCATCAGTAGCCTGATTTCAATGTATTCAGGTTGTCATTGTAGAGTGTAAGCATGCTATATACAAAAGTTAAAGGATTTTTATTGATGAATGTATTGGTCAGCCAAAGTGGTGCTGATGCAAAGTACCAGAAATCTGTTGGCTTTTATTTAGGGTATTTATTTGGGGTGGAAGCTTACAGTCACAAGGCCCTAAAGAGTCCAACTCAAGGAACCATAAGAGATGCTTCCTCACCCAAAGTCTATTGCCACGTGTTGAGGCAAGACGGCGGGCGATGTCTTCGAGGGTTCAGCCTTCCTCTTTCCTCTTAAGGCTCCATGGTCCCAGCTTCTTCTAGTCTCAGCTGTCAGCTGGCATAGTGTTCATCTCTCTTCATTTGGGGCTCATTTCTTTCTGGGCTCAGCTGCTCTGTTCTCTTTACAAGGTCAGCTGTAAACTATTAGGCTCTTCTCTCTTCTCAGGACTGCAGGATCCCCTGTATATCTCTGTCTATATACTTCCAAGTTAGAGTCTGTTTTATCAGCCCACCAAGAGGCTGGGACTCAATGCTGAGTCATACTCTAATGATATGGTTGAATTGAAGCCCTAATCTTGGTTTAATAAAGTAAAAGTACAACCTCTGAATGACAATCAAAGGGATATCACATCCAGAGGAACAGACCAGTTTACAAACATAATCAATATCTATTTTTGGAATTCATAAATAATATCAAACTGCCAAAATGAACTTGTGAAAAATAACAATTGTATGTTCTTAAGTCTACTAGACTAACATTTGGTTAAGGGAACAATTTTAGAAAGAAGTATTAATCAATGTTCATTAGAAATTCTGCATAAAGTATTCTTAAAATAATTATGTTATTTAAGGTTTAATTAAATGTTATCAAGAATGATGCTTATTGAGAACAATTCAATGATGAGACTAATAAAATATTTTCTGTTGCAATTATAAGATGTTATTTAAACAAAACATTATATAAAGCATTGATTTATACATTCTCTGAAGATACATGACAGTGTAGTAAGAAATACTTTTCTTCTCGACAGAAGCAAGAAATGCCTTTGAGAGCATGATCAGACATTTAAAATCTGAAATAACCTGCTTAAAACCAAATAAACAATATATATTCAATTTGCAAATTAATAAAATTCCAGAAAAATATATTTGTGGCAGTACACAGGTACACACTATATTTTATCATCCATACAATGTGATACAACTGGTGGCTCATGAGTCCTCAGATTTAATGGTTTGGATGACACTGTCCCATATGGACATATTTCCATATTCCTTCTAAAATATGATACTTAAATGAAACATGACAGACCCCAACTAACCAGATGATAAATGTACAGGAGAGTGATACAATCAACTTTCTCATTTGGTGCATTTTATTTGAATGAATACAGATTAAGTTCAAATTACTTCCTCTGCCAAATTCATACTGAGTTTGCTTATATTGCATTATATACTGTGATGTAAAACCATACTTTCCTATCATGTTTCTTATAGAAATTTATATGGGTTCTTGTTAAAAGACATCTTACTAGCATTGTTTTGTTTTGTTTTGTTATCAAGGGTCTCAATTTTGGGGGCCAAATTCTGCCATCCAATTGTCAGTGTACTATCAATGTTCCCTTCTAATTCATATATTAAATATTAAATATTTAAATAGTAAGCAATATATATCACTGTGGCAGTTTGGTATTGTTTATGAATTCCAAAAATAGATATTGGATTGTGTTTGTAAACTGGTCTGTAGCTCTGGACGTATTAGATTGTATTAGATTCAGAGGTTTCCCTTTTATTTTATTAAATTGAGATTAGGACATTATATTTGACCACGTCAATGGGGTGACTCAGTTGGTTGGAGTCCTCACCCACCCCACCCCCCTTTATGGGCTATAGAAACAGATGCTCAATCAAAGACAGAGAAGTAAATACATGAAGAAGGAGAACACAAGAGTTTAGTTTTGGATGCTGGAGACCCAGGGAGAGAGCCAAGCCATTCACCTGATAGTGATAGTTTGCAGCTGAAGAGACCAGAGCCCTGAACAGCTGAGAAAGCTCTGAATGAAATGAGCCCCAGGGAGATAGATAGGCCTCATGCTAGCCTACAGTTGAGATCAGAAGAAGCTGGGACCACAGAGCCTTAGGAGGAAGAGGAAGGCTGAACCCTCTCAGAGACCGGCAGCCATCTTGCTCCAACATGTGGCAACAGACTTTGGTGAGGGAAGCAACTTAACTCTTTATGGCCTTGTGACTGTAAGCTTCTACCCCAAATAAATACCCTTTATAAAAGCCAACAGATTTCTGGTATTTTACATCAGCAACCCTTTGGCTGACTAATACAATCATATATATATTACCTGATATTGCATATATATTAATATTGCATGCATATTGATATATTGCTTATATTGCTTATATTAAATGTCAAGCAAGGTAGGACCAGTAGCTTGAAGGTCTATAGTACCCCTCTAAAAATGTCTCAAAAGTTTCACATAAATTCAATGATTAAAACTATTTTCTGTGGATGAGCATGCAAGAAGTTATAAATCTATTGAACTGCATTATTATCTAATGCACAGTTGTCCATCTTGTCAACAAGAATATCACAAAATACTTAAAAACATATTGCATATGTGAAGAAAATTCAGAAAAGAAAGAATTTTGAGTGTCTAGGGTACATACGTTTTTATCATTCATTGTTGTTGAACAAAAAGCATACACTTTTCAAAAAAAAATTAAAAAGAATTAAGATAAATAAAAGTAAAGAAGAGAGGAAGAAAAGAAAGAAGGAAGGGGAAGAAGGAAAGAAGGGAAGGAGAGAGGGAAGGAGATAGGAAAGATGGGAAAAGTTGAAATATAATTAAGGGTATAAAATAGATAAATGGAGAGAAGTATGAAAGCCATCAAATTATTGGACGTAAATGTAATTATATAGATAGGAATATATAGGAAAGCAAAGAGACAAAATCCCACTCTGATAGACATTTTAAAAATTATTTGTCACAATTTGTAGTTTACCAAACAATGCAAAGATAGTTCAAAGAATTTGTAAAAACTTTTCATTCAGATTTCTCAAATGTTAACATTATATTACATGAGCTCTCTCTCACTCTCTCTCGATCATGCTCTATCTCTCCTGAACCTTATACTAAAGTCTTCATTATGTATTACCAAGCAAACAAGAAAAAGCAATTCTCTTATGTAATCACAGTGTAATTATTAAATTGAGGAAAGAAACTGTTGAAATACTTATGTCCAAACTAATCTATAGGTCATATTCAAATTTTGCCAGTTACCTAAAATATCCTTTACAGCAAAGAAAAGTCTAAAATTGCATTGGATTCTGCTTATCACGTTGTTTTGGAACAATTTTATAATCTTTATTTTTATTTCATGGCATTGACATTTTAGAAGAGTACAGAGCAGTTATTTTGTAGGCTGTCCCACAATTTGAGTTATCTAATATTCCATCATGATTCAATTCGTCATCTGAATGCTCTTGGCAAAAATGCCACAGAAGTTATGCTGAGGCACTAGCTGTCAATTAGCCCTGATTTTGACAATGTTAACTTTGATCATTCAGTTAATTTGGTGTCTGACAGTTTTCTCTAGTGTATAGCTATTATTTTATACTTTGTAATTAATAAGAACTCGGGGGACACACTTTGAGACTATATGAAAATATCCTGCTACATCTCAACTTTTCATTCACAAGTTTTAGTATCCATTGGTAATTTTGCCAGGATCAAGTATTATTACTGTGATTGACAAAATGAGTTTTCTAATTTTATCATTTATTCTGAACTTATTACACAGCTTTCTTCTGTAAATAAGAGCTTTCCATTCTACTTACTTATGTGTGATCTATCTATCTATCTATCTATCTATCTATCTATCTATCTATCTATCTATCAAATATCTATTTTACCAATCTAACAATCTATTGATATATTCTTTTATTTGCATCAGTATGAACTCATCTTTTGTTAAATAGATTATAATCCCTATTATTACTTGCATAGATGCTGAAATTTTCCCAGATTTAGCCAAACTGACTACTGTGACTTTTTGTCATGTTGGCATCATTCTTTGTGTCCTTACTTCATGACTCAACAAGAAGTTTCTGGCTCGTCCTTTACTTTCTCTGTCTTGACTCAGAATCAGCCATTACTCAAAGGACTCCTGGTGCCTTTTAATACAGAATCATAGAAAAGAAGATTCAGGCTTGGTATCCTCAGTGCTTCTGGGGAGTCACATCTCCCAGGTCCTCTAAGCAGAAATATTTGGGAAATAGAAGCACATATCCACATTAACAAATAAAAACATACATAAAAATTCACCCACATCTATTTTTATTTATGCATCTAGCTATCTGTATATATCAAAAGCCTTGAATTCACACTAATACCTCAAATTCCAGTTCAACACTTTGGGTTCACCAACTGCCTTTCTATATTTAGAAATCCTCAACAGGGAGGAACCAGACTTCTTTTACCCATGTGTGTTTAACTATTTACTCAATCTTAGAATATACAGTGAAAGTAAATTGAGAATTGCTAAACTATGTAACTTAAGTTCAATATTTGCTTAGAGGCATTTTCCTTTTAATATTTAGCCTAGGATATATAGTTTAAATACTGTGTTAAAAGTTACCTGTGTTAATTCTCCCCAGCCCAGCCCCCCTCTTCAATGTATATATGTTGTGGAACGGAAGGGGACAATTATGTGATTACAAAAGTCAGGACTAAAAAAAAGTTATTTTCAGAAGTGTAATTCCCCATCCTATTCAGTCTCTGTACCCCTTTCACTCCAATCTTACCTATAGATTATCAATTTTACTAGTCTCAAGTTTACTTTTCATGCATCTTTACATTCAAATGAGTAGAGAAGTAGTTTCCTCTTCTTTCTAGTTTCCTCTTCTTTCATACACAAAGAATGCACACTTTGTACTTTGTTTTATTTGCTTGACATAATATCATAACAGTCTCTCTATATCACTTCACAGATATACAGACATCGTTTTTTTTTACATTAATGCCTAGTAGGTGAAGTTACTATGCTTTTACATAGGGCAGCAGTTTATTCAACCACTGCCCTATGTAAAAGCAGTTATATTGTTTACAATATGTTGCAACTACAACTATACTGTAATTAATACACTATCTATGTGGTTTTGATTTTTGGAGATGTTTCTTTCAGAGTAAATTCCTAAAAGTGAGTTCTGTAGGTCAAAAGATCTAAATGTGGTTTGGTTAGAAATTGCCAAGTACTGCTACAAAAGAGCTGTGCCAAATCTTATTTTCACCAACAAGGTATAAGAGTGAATGTTTCCTCATATTCAGCCTAGAGAAAAAGTAGTAATTAATTTATTTTTCCAATCTGATAGGTGAAAATCATATTTTAGTATAGTTTTAATTTTCGTTTCTTTTTTTATGAGTGATGCTGAACACGTTTCTACATGTTTAAGGGTCTTCATAATATGTTTTAAAAAGTGGTTGTTCATAGCTTTTAACCATTTATCTAC
Organism: Cabassous unicinctus; assembly: GCA_029593785.1. Classification (NCBI taxonomy): domain Eukaryota; kingdom Metazoa; phylum Chordata; class Mammalia; order Cingulata; family Chlamyphoridae; genus Cabassous; species Cabassous unicinctus. The sequence continues at coordinate 48,018 of JAQZBX010007499.1, forward strand.
CAAGTTTTTGACATTTTCCCCACCATTGTAAATATTTCTTTATCCCTTTATCTGCATTTTATATTGCAAATATTTTCTTCTAATTGGCCAGTTGTCTTTTTACACGGTTGTTTTTTTTTCCATGCAGACCTATTATTTTTTAGCAATTTTATTGAAATATATTCATATACCATGCAATCCATCCAAAGTGTATATTCAGTGGATTTTGGTATAATAAGTCAGCTGTGAATTCATCACTAAAATCAATATTAGAGCATTTTCATTACAACAAAAAGAAAACCTCCTCCACCCCTCAGTAGTTACCTTTCAATCCCTCTATGTATTCCCTGTCACACATACCTGCTAATCTAATTTCATCCCAATAAATGTATTTATATTTCTATTTTATATAAATGGAGTCAAACAACATGCAGTGCTTTGTGTCTAGTTTCTGTCACTTAGGATAATTCTTTTTTTTAATACTTGAAGAAAACTATTAATATATTACTATTCATTACAATCCATGATTTGATTCAGATACAATTTAGCTCAGATACCACTGCATAGTAACATCTTATAATAATAACATAAACTTGTTCTCCTTCATTGAGGAATACTCTTAAATTTGTACTATTAATCGCACTCATAGTCTACAGTAGGGTTCACTATGTTATACTGTTCCATGTTTTCTCCTTTAGCTTTTTTCCTAGTGACATACACAACCCTAAACTTTCCCTTTCAGCCACAATCATATCCCCATATTGGCACTGCTAATTACATTCACTCTAATGTGTTATCATCACACCTCTATCCAATTCCAAGCATTTACAATCAACCTTATTACCAACTCCTTTGGCTGGGGCTTATCTTTCTGTTTCTTAGTATGGATTGCAATTTTTGCTTATGTCTAGGCATCTGATTACCTTGGTGGGTTTACTCTGATGTTAAATTTCTCTCTTGCCTAGTATTATACTGTTGAATGATTTTGTTTCATGGCTCTTGTTTGATTTTTGGTTTAAACTATTCTAAATCTTGAAAATTGCCTGGTTTAAGTTATCAAAACATGTCCAAGGACCCATAAATGGGACACAGATTAGATCCACGGGAGCCTGGGGATAAGAACAGGAGAGAAAACAAAAAGCCTTTTTTTTCCCTTTAGTTTCCTAATGTGCCATTAGATTGTTCTCTTTGGTGAATCTTCCATGGAGGTGTATCCTGCAGTCTCCTCTGTCTGGTGTTTCTGTACTGATTAGAACCTGGATTCACAGCCTGGCCATGTATAAACTCATTGAAGAGAAACCACCTTCAACCCTCCACTGTGCCCTCCCTCTTCCCAGAGAGGAAAACATCTGCTCCCTTCTCAGCTCCCTTTTGTTTTACCAAAGCTCTTTGCCTCCAGGGTGGGGAATGGGCACTGTTCCCTGCCATGGCAGGAAGTAACTCAGTTTTCGTTTCAGCCTCTTCTTCTCTCTGTCCCACTCACTCTTGAACAATGAACAGCTTTCCCTGGTCTGTAGATACCCAAAGCAGCTGCTTCAGGTAGCTTCTGCCTTTCCTCCACTGTTTTTGTAAAAGAGGTGAGTCCTGTTGATCTATTCCAATGCCATCTTGCCGGAACTCTCCAGATGTAATCTTTTTTAAATGTCGTCAAAACTACATTAAATTCTTATCAATTGATTTCATCTGAATTTTGAGCCTAACATAGAAAGCCTTTGCATACACTCAGATGAAAGATAATTTCATTTATTTTTCCATTATTTTTATGATTTCTTTCTCTAATCTAGTTAAGGTTTATCTTTGTATAGATTTTGACTCAGTTTTCCAGAGCTGCTATGGCAAATACTACACAATGAACTGGTTTAAACAACAAAAATTTACTAACAGTGTGGGAGATTCGTAGTTCAAAACCCAGGTGTCAGCCAGGCCGTGCTTTCTCCCAGAACTGGTACTGCTCTGCTGATAGCAGTCCCCCAACACATGGAGATCTTTCTCTCCACTCTGGCATATTCTGACTTCTGGCTTCTTCCTGTCTGACTGTGTCCAAATTTCCACTCTATATGACTTTCAGTCCTACGGATTAAGACCCACCATGAATCAATTTGGCCACACCTTTACTATTTATAAATGTGGCAGACTAAATAAGCTTGCAAGTAGCATAAAGTCTTAGACACTTCAGAGTTCTTGACAATGGTAGTTTGGGTCTTCATCTAACACATTTCTTCCTTCTTTTGTTCTGAAGGGAAACAAATCCTATGACCAGTGGGTTGGGCATGTCAGTCAGTCTAGGCTCATTACCGAAATCCTGAATTACTTGTTCACCTCAGTGTTTATAGTTCTTCCCATTTAGTACCATATTTAACAATGCTTCAAAAGATGTCTGATGATGCTGATATGACCAGA
>JAQZBX010007500.1:0-10000 GCA_029593785.1 Cabassous unicinctus
AAAAAAAAAAAAAAAGAAAAGATTTATGAATCTCTAGTGTCCTTAGTTTTGGCTTTATAATAACCAAGTTTGCAGAACAAAATTCAAAATCTATGGACTGATAATGAGTATTTGTGTTCTTATTGGTATAATGGGAAAAGGTTTTGAAATGGACCTAATTATAAATATATTGAGCATATGATCAGTGTAATAATTGAATTCATTAAAAAAGAGTATAAAAATTTGTCTTTTATATATAGTGTTATTAAAGTTGGTAGTGTATGTTTTGATTCACTTATTTTATTATTAAAATCTGCAATTGCTTGAATAGCATTAAAATATATTTAGTGTACCATCTGGTTTTTGATATTTACTAAATTTTTATTTACTTTATGATAATTAAATTTTTATAAGAAAACATTCAAACCATGATGAAATAAAGATTGATATTTTTGAAAGTTTTTCTCATAGCTGTAAATATGAACAGAGAAATGCAAAATAAGCTTTTATGGTTTACTATTTATAAACCATTTACAGTACTTTCACACTATTGAAAACTCTTCTATGATCTTCATGCAAAATTTATGATTTTTAAAATTTTAACAACGGCCAAAGAAGCCATTGTAAGTAAGGCATGACCTAGTGACTTAGATATAATTTTACCTAACTAAATTTGAAAACATATAATTAACTATCATGCCCGAGTTTTTCTTTCTTAATTTCACATTGTCCATTCACAAAAAAAATGTGGGGAGAGACTTTTTGAAATGTTCATTATTTAAAACAACCATTGGTATGTAAAATAAAGTAAAGGATACATATTAATATTCAGGATCCATTATTCAAAAGTGATTGTACATTTAGTTATTAAAAATTGAATCATTAATTAGATTATTATAATTTATAATAATCTAATTCCCTTTAACTTTTGGCTAGGTACAAACACATTTGACACAATACCCATGACATGACCCTGTAGTAAATTTCATAACCATTGACAATTTACACAATATTTGAGATTCTAAAATAACCTTGAAAATTATTTTGAGAAAGATAGTCATATGATATGCATAAACTTATACAAATTCATAAGATCCAGGAAAGAAAATAGCAAATGTGTGTGAGCAAAAGTGGGTGTCGTAACGGTTTTGCATTTCACACTGCTTAAAATAGTCCTTGGTATTTTCATAAAACCATGGAAAGAATTCTGATCCTTCTAGGACACTGAGATGTTCAAATTCATTGAGAGATATCTTCTTATGTATTAATTTTCTATGAGCCTGATGGATTTCATGCTGTTTCCAAAGATCCTTAATTCATATCAATAGCACATTAGGAAAATCAATAGGGCCACATGCAGGGGTTAAAGATCATGGTACCTGTGTCCACTATGAGCTCCGTAGTTCTCTTTATTATTTTATATAGGGTAACATCACAAGAAAATGTATTTCAAGGTAAGTCCTAAGAGAGAAAAGAAAAAGGAAAGCAGCATAAATTTGGAGCCCGTGTCTTCCAGAGGAACATCGGTCTTATTGACTAACCAGATCTCGTGCTGGATTTTAGTAAGGATTAATAGAATTTGCTATTAAACAAATTCTATTTTGAAAATCAGTACGTTTTTTTTAAAAAATTCCACTTGATCTTGAGTAGAAAATTTAAAATTAGACAAAAAGTTATAAAAATATGTATGCCCTCTTTAATATATTAAAGCAATAACTAAGTTCTTTGTAAAGAACTGAATATGCTTATGAACCTACTATGGCCTTTTTAAACTCTTCTTCCTCTCTACTGGCCTTTCCTCTATATAACAGCTTCAAGGCCAGTTGCTAAATCCTATGAAAAGGGGACAGGGAGGTGGCAAGAGACAAGAGGAAATAAAGTTCAGGGCTAGGGCAAGCACCAGTACCAGCTGAAAGACAGGATTTTGCTCAATAGATGATCGTGTATGGTTTGACTTGCTGCTCTGGAATAATTACAAAATTCTCATTAAAATATTAACTTGCTTAATTCTTAAAGAAAATAAAGGCATATATATTTAATATATGATATTAAATATAATCATCACCTTATGGGGATTTATTCTACTGTACCACAAACTGCAAAATAAAAAATATGAGTGATGATAATATATAAAGGCTAATAAATTCAGTTTGAACCATAAAAAGTTAACAAACAGTAAAAGTATAATGACATATATAAAATGTTTGATTTATACAGAAAAATCTTGTCAACAAATACTTATGGACAAGGAAGGTAGCAAACAAGATTAAGTACTTACTATATGCCAAGCACAGTTCTTGGTATTTTATTTACTTGTATTTTATTACTTGTTATAATGACTTGATAAGAGATTGCTATTTGCTCTTTTTTATTCAGATTATAAATACTAAGTTATGGATCCAGAATTCTAAACATCATGCCATTCCATTATAGCACTTTATAGCTCTGTTCTTCATACCTTATAATTGAAGGCTCTATACAAAATAATAACAACAACAACAAAAAAAAGTGCATATAGGGTATGTGGATAAATTTAGCCTTGTTTAAGTTAATATGTCTTTGCTAAATTCCTCTGAATAGCTTTGCTATTAAAAAAATTTCAATTTTGAAAATCAGTACATTTTTTTGTTTAAATGCCACTTGACCCTGAGTAGAAAATTTAAAATTAGACAAAAAGGTATAAAAATATGTATGCCCCCTTTAATATAAGTAAGTTCTCTGTCAAATGCAACTGACATATTCAGGCTTCCTTTGCACTGTGTTGACAATATAAATTGCCAATATAGATATATACCCATGCATAAATATAGGTAGCCTTTCCATGGATATACATTATTTTAGATAACATGATAGATTAAGTATGTGGAATTTAGAGATTGCAGGTGAGGCATCTAATCACTCATGGCAGCTGTTATATTTAGAGCAGCATATGAGATGTGGGAGAGAAGTACAAGTGTCAGGAAAAGGAAAGTCCTTTTAAGTACCAAGATTTCTCCAACATATGGCTTGATAGCTTATTTTTTATATTCTATGAGTTCTAAGTTTTATCACGGTAAATACATTTTAATAATACCTTGTGTGTCAAATTAATTTGTTGAAGAAATAAAATGATGGAAAGTAGTTTTATATTTCAAATATAAAACTGAAAAGTATCTTCTTGAGTCATATGTCATACTGCAAGCCAATTCATTGACTGTCTATCCTATGAGTTACCGTAGACATGATATTTTAAGCAAAGGCAAGGTGAAGAACAAGAGAACTAGAATAGAAATAGAATGACTATCAAAAAAACTGGCTTGTTAAAAGTTCTCAATGGCCAAAGCTGGAAAAATTCCAACAAAAAAATAACATAGGTTTAAATTATAAACAAAAGAATAGGATAAATATACACGAATCAGTACTGATATAAGTAAGTCATTGAATATATACACAAATGGATAAATCTCCTGTGCAGAAGAATTGTAAATAATATATATAGATATCTACTCCCACACAGTATGTGGTGCTTAAATCCTGCCACCTATCATCCCTCCTCATTCATCCCCAGAGTGCTAGATTTAGTGATTTGCTTGCAAAGACTAGAATAGAGAATGAAAACATAGTGAGGAAACATGGTTTAAACAAGTAATGGATGTTAGCATCATCAATTATATCACATGTATATCATGCACCCCTGATAGGATGTGATGAGGCAGGCCCTTTGACTCTGGTATTCTTTCAAAATATCCATTAGTTCAGCCTAATTTTAAAAAATGAAATAAAAGACATACATGGATTGAGGGACTTTCTCCATGATATTTGTTCGGTAATCTTCTATACTGTCAAGATCATGAATAGTAAGAAAAGACTTAGAAAATGTCTCAGACCAGGGGAGGCTGGAGAGACATGGCCAATAAATGAAATGTGATACCTTAGATCAGATCATCAAACAGAAAGAGAGCATTAATTGGGAAACTGGTGAATACAATTGAAGTTTAGAATTTACATTATAGCAGTCTAACTGTTGATTTCTTAGTTTTGATAAATATACCCCAATAATAGATATTCTGATAAATATACCCCAATAATAATAATAATAATAATATCACTGGTTTGAGGGGTATAGCAAACTTTCTGAACTATATTTGTAACTTTTCTGTTAACCTAAAATTATTTCAAACTAAGAAGTTATTTAAAAAATAAATCTGGCTTGAACCTTAAAAACTTTCACTTCCATGAGAAACCAAGAAAACTAAAGGAAACATTTCAAGTTAAGGAAGTATAAAGACACTTGACAACTAAATGTAATGAGCAATAATTTGTATCCTGGATTAACAAAACAAGCTAGCTAAGAGCTGTAAAAGGCATTACCAGGACAATTGAGGAAATTTTTAATGGACTAGGTCCTATGTAACATTATCTGATCCACGTTAAATTTATGGGTTCAGTATTATTATTGCGGTTTTGTAAAGGATTGCTAATTTCTTTGGAATGTATGCTGAATTATTCAGGGATGGGTTGTTATGATGTCTACAAATTAAATTGTTTTGTCAGATAATGTGGATATAGATGATAGATAAAGATAGAGAAAAAGAGGTAAATCATATATAGATATGGATAGACAAAACAAATAAAGCAAAATGTTTTAAAAAAATATTAAGTCCTTTGAATTCCTTTTATACTTTCCCTAGGACTGATCTTTTTAAAAATCTTTAATAAAGTATGACATTGATTCTTCTCAGAATCTTAAAATTTTCTGAGAAGGCAAATGAGCTAAGAGCACGACAAAGGAAAATAATACAAAGCAGAATTTTGAATGAAAATAACCAAGGTATGATGTTTGGAGTCCTAAGTAAAGACAGAGAAATCAGTCATGCCTTCAAACACTAAATTTTAACTATATTTTGTATTTTTTTTTACCTTACCAAGCTTGAAAGATACATAAAGTTATTATTTAATTAAACTAACAAATAATAAATACAGTTGGCATTTAGTTCAGTTTTATTCTCTCAATATGAATCCAAATGCCCTTTACATAGGGCATAGTGGCATGGTGCTTTGCACTCCAATATTCTTTCAATAAAATGGAGATGCCTAAGCTAATAATTATTTTCCAATTAGCTCCTGTGGTGATTTCCTTGGTTAACAAACTTTGTAGCAGACACTTTTGGTATCCTTACCCACCTAAAGCACCCAAAATGTCCTTTGCAACTACAGCGATATAGTTCATGCACATGCCATCAACTTCCTACCTGAATCACTGGCAACTATCTGCCTCAGGGTATGCTATGATCAATATAAGGTTCTTGACCTAGGTTCTTGCAAGATTGGAAAAAGTGCAGGGAGAAACAACTCTCATGCTGAGAGGCATAGAATTTGAAGGATAAATACCCCAGCTTTTGTTGTCTGTTGGCAAGACAATTTTGAGGTGTGTTCTGCAGAGTGCTTGAAGGGATCCTTAACAGGATTGAACTCCCTCACCAAGAGTGTAACACACTCATTAAATCATGCCTCATTTATTTTACTTCCTTCTTTACATGTCTTCCACACTCTGGTGGTCCTTCCTAGAATCAACTCCCAGATAAATTACTTCAACTCAAATTCTTATCACAGGATCACATTTAGGAGGAAACTAAATTTAAAAAGGCCATTAAATAAAGCTTGCAAATGAGTCGTGAGGGGATAGAAGCAGAGGAAGGTGCAGAGAAAGGTGTTTTTCTTCTATAAGAAGGAGATATGGGGAAGGTGGCCTTTCTTCAGGACAGTACAGTACACTGTTATATCTGAATATCACTTTGAGGAGAGGTCTGGGTTGCACAAAATAATTTAAGGGAATTAGAGCTTTAGCATAACACTTAAACCCTCCACAGCTATAGTACTTTATTACATAAAACCACAGATTTCTGTATTTGTAAAATAGTTTGAATTGAGATATTTTATTACCATGAGCCAAAACCACCCTTACTGACACAGGGAGGTTAGGGGTAGAAATTTGTTTGAGGTGTACATATTTGAGTGCTACAGGATTTTTGAAAGGTGGCTTACATAAGAAGGAAGGAATATTAATTGTACAATTTGAAGAATGGAAAGAAGCCTGATAGTGTTTATCAGAGAAGGCACCACTTGGCAGTGACACTGGGTTGCCTTCTCCACAATCCCCTTGACAATGATTTTGACTAAGAACCCCAAATCCTTTGCTACTGTTAGTTCAATTACTCACTTACCATTTATAAATCACATCCAATATGCCCAAATTTGTGTTTGATTCTAGAATGAAGAAGCACACGCCTTTTCCTTAAGGAATACACAGATAATAAATATTAAATGTTGTCTAAATGGAGATTTGTGATAGAATTAGGCATATGTTAAGGGCTTGTGGAAACATAGCACATTACCTCACACTTTACTGTTAAAAAGATCTTATTACCTGAGCAAAATCTTAACAGATGTGTGCGTTAACAAAAGAATATGAGGATTACAAATAAAAGATAGTAAGTATGGAGAAGGAAGGGCATTCAAGGTCAATGGAATACTATATTAAAAAGCACAGAAGCAGAAGCAGCATAACTCATTTTATGAAATGTGCATGTTTCCATAAACTTGAGGAATGTTATACGTGTTCAAGTACATCAAGATATGAGATTGGAGTCAGTTGTGTCTTATATGTTGTGATTAAAAATAAAAAAAAAGTTATACTTAATCCTGAAGGCAATAGAGTGTTACGATAAACTTTGTATTTGGGAAGCATCATATTGACAGTAATGCGGAGAACAATTTAGGGAAAATATAAGTGAAGACAAGGAAGGAAGTTAGAAGTCTTTGTCATGCTTAAGCAAGCTTTCCTAAAAGTAGTGTGAAAGAAAAACAGGAATTTAAGAGCCACTAGAGAAGCATACAGGCATTAGAAAGGCAGAATTAACAAGACTTTCTGAGTCATAGGATTTAGGGGCAGAGAAAACAAGAACTTGTCAAGGTTGGGTCACATATTTCCTCCTAGAGTGTACAGGTGGATAATGAGAACAATCACCATAATGGAGACAGCAGGAAGAGAAAAAATTGAGAGAAAGTATGAGCAAAGCTTTGGGTGATAAGTTTAGATGCCTGTTGGAGACTTAAGTGAGCGCATCCTATACAAAAATCTGAGTACTAAGTATTGGGAATATATTTTGACATATATATATATGTATATATGATCATTATTAACATATATATTTAATATATATTAGTATTTAAATCATGGGACTAAATGAGTATTAAAATTGAGGAGTTTAATAATCATTTCCTTGCCACTTTTCTGATCAAGGGAAAATAGAAAGACTGAAATAAAAACAACAGTATCCATTTTATAAAAGGACCAAGCCAATGCCCCAAAGCTCCCAGAAATTAGGCAACTCAGTAAACATAAACTGGAGAATGCCAATGGACTTGGAGTGAGAGTAGAAGCTTCAAAGGGTGGAATACAAAAGAAGAAACTGTGATGCAAAATGGAAGGAGAACACAAGTACCACCCAGCTTTTGGTTTCTCCAATATCAGATAATAAGGCTCTTTGGAAAAATGGCTAATCCTAAAACCGTGGTAGCAGGGATACAAAACAAACCTGGAACATCTTGTAGCATCCAAAAGTAGGGCAGTGATCATAAAAATGTTGGGAGCTTGTCATAGGGACAAAGAACTCTAAGAAAGAGCTACCAATGGCCAAATTTGGAACAATTACTTAAAATTAATTTTTATTTACAAATACTCCAAGAAAAATCACCCTTCCTCGTTTCCCACTTCCTGTGGTAACCTCTAATCTGCCTTCTGTCTGCAAATTTGCTATTTCTAGACATTTCATATAAGTGACATTTAAAAAAAAAATTTGTCCTTCTATGCCTTCCTAATTTCTCTGAACACAATATTTTCATAGTTCTTCCATGTCACTACATATCTCAGAACTTCCTTCTTTCTTATGGTTGAATTATAATTCTATATTTGAATATTTTCCGAAAAGTGTATACACCACATGTTTTTTATCCATTCCTTTGTTGAAAGACAGTTGGGTTGTTTCCACATTTTCTCTATTGTGACATTGTTACACAAGTACTATTTGAAAACCTGTTTTCACTTTCTTTAGGTATAAACCTAGAATTACAATTCACTAAGTCATATGATAATTCTATGCTAAACTTTTTGAGGAACTGCCATATTGCTTTCCACAGTGGTTGCACAATTTGGCATACCCACCAACAATGCACTAAGGGTCTTATTTCTCTGCATCTTCTAGAAACATTTGTTATTTTTATTTTATTTTATTTTTTCCAATAATAGCCATATGTGTGTGTGTGAAATGGTATTTAATTGTGGTTTTGATTCACATATCCTGAATAGCTAATGATCTTGAGGATTTTTTCATATGCTATTGGCAATCATATATTTTCTATGGAACTATGGAAAAATGTCTTTTCAAGTCCCTTGTGCATTTTTAATTGGGTTGTTTGTCTTCATTGTTATGTTGTAATCATTCTTTATGTGTTCTGGATATTAAATCCTTATCTGGTATATGGTTTGCAAGTATTTTCTCCTGTACTGTAGGCTATCTTCACATTATTCATAATTTCCTTTGATGCACAGAAGTTTTTAATTTTGACAAAGTCAAATTAATCTATTGTTGCTTTGTTGCTCATGCTTTTGGTGTCATATCTAAGAAACCATTGCTAAATCCCAGGTCATAAACATCTGTTTGCATGTTATCTCCTAAGTATTATATGGTGTGAGCTCTTTTATTTAGGTCCTTGATCCATTTTGAGTTTAATTTTGTATATATTGTGATATAGGGGTACAACTTTTTTCTTTAGTGTGTGGATGTCCAGCTATTCCAGCACCATTTTTTGAAGACTATTCTTTCCCCATTGCATGTATTTGGCACCCATTGTCAATAAATATTTGGCCATAGATGTGTGAGCTGAGTTGGAACAATCTGAGCAACAAAATAAAATAGCACTGGAAAATAACTCGAAATGTAAAATATATACCTATGAGTTTATATTGATAGAAATAAATGACTAAATATACAAATAAATGAGTGAGAATGGGCAAATTTCCTGTGCTGAATAATTTCAAATTATTTATATAGATTACCTGCTCTCAAGGATGTAGAATATAACTCTTTCAGTGTAGACTGAGCATGGTGAATTCCCTACAAGGAGAACAGTGTGGAAAGAAGAATAATGACCAAAGAGTGTTTACTGGATTGGTGAGCAGCATTTCTTTGGAGATATTGGAAAGAGTCAGGTGAATGTGAGGGAACAAAAACAATATTGTATTTAACTGTGTAGTAAATAGATATTTAGGCAATGAAGACAGCATGTATAAAACACTTTAAAAAATAACTTCTCTATAGAATGGGGAGAGAAAAAGAGAAAGCCAAAGTGAGAAAAAAATAAAGTGCATTGAGATAAATATGTTTATAACTATAACCAGAAGAGAAAGTTTATTAAATAGAAGTTGAATAGATTGGTGAGAAAATAAGTAACTGTGGATATAAAGTTCCCAAGATAATGGAGTGAATGACATAAGAACAAAAAGGAAAAAAAATTAGCCTTGTGTATGGGGACCAGTGGGAAGACAGCAGCAATGAGTGAATATGCATATAATCTAAGTTGGGAAAGAAGATGAAAAAATTTCATGTTATTTGGATGGCATTATATCTCACAAAAGTTGATTAATAAGAGGTATTCTTTTACTTTGCTGTTATGAAAAAATAGTCGTGTGTTTCTCAGTGTGCAAACTGTATTTGTGAAATTCTACTTCCTTGAAGTCAAGGTGTTTATTACAGCTCTCCTTCTTGGTATTAGTCAACCATTTAATATTGAAATTTCTGAAGCATGTTATATTTTACTTAATTTTCTCTTCCTACTCAATGTTAAGTTTTCAAGATCTATTCATGTTGACACTGCAGATTTAATTCATTTATTAATGACTGTTTAACATTTCATTGTATGAATTAAAGATTTTTTTTTTCCATTCCTCTAGAGATGTACACATAGGTCTTTTTAATTTTTA
>JAQZBX010007500.1:10100-23057 GCA_029593785.1 Cabassous unicinctus
TTTTTTTTTTTTTTTATCCCCCACTACCACAAATTATGCAGTCGAGTCTCCCACATTTGGGGAAATCGCCGGGGTCAGCACATCCTGAGTGCAATGGATAAGCCTCGCCCTGGGAAAACCACCTTCTTGATCATGGTATCTCCCCTGCCAGGTAAGTATGCTTTGTCTTTTAATTGGCCCTCCTTCAGGCACAAGCACTCTCTTGACTAACAATTTTGTATAGGTAAGCATGTTGTTAAGTTTAACAGGAACTACAAAGAGCGAGAACACACAATGCACAAACTATCATGATACAATAGGGACTGTGACAAGTGATAAAATGGAATTACAGCATACTATAAACACGCAAAAGATAGAGAGATTTTAAATTACACAAGAAAGGCTGACTTCATGAAGATTGCTGTGTTAAAAATTGACCATAAAAGATGATAATGATTTCAAAAGAAAAATAAGGTTTGGAAGTGTGGAATTACAAGTGGAATGCAAGCAAGGCAAGGAGAGAAATATTCTAAAGTATGTTCAAGAACAGTGAACTAATGGAATATTTTGGATGGAGCATAAAGCACGTGAGGATAGATTTTGCAAGAGAAAACTGGAAAGTAGACTGTGACCAGTTATTGGAGGTTCTTTAATACTTTTCTAAGGATATTACAATTTATTCTGTAAGGAATAGACAACTAAAAGCAATAAAGTAAAATGATTACAGTTGCAGCAGGTATGCTTTTGGCTATAAGGCTTTAAATGTAAGATGTTTTTAATATAAGAGTTAATAAGTATACTATGGTAACAAAGTTGGCAAACTTAATGGACAGTCATTTCATTAAAGATCAAGTCTGTCAATCTGTCTAGTCATCCATAACATACTGGTAATCTCTCTCTTCATGGTTGAAAGGTAGCTGTACCATTTCTAAGTTTTATGTGCAGACAGTTGATGCCCTATTAACAACAGGGATATTTCCAACCTTGAATCTCTTTTATTCTGTAAATAAAAGTTTCTCAGATGCCTACTAGAAGACTTACAATCAGTACAATTGGCCAAGACTGGGCCACAGGCCCTAGCTAAAGCAATGATTTCCAAGGGAAATTGAACAATCATGACAGATTTAGACAAAACGCCATTTCTCCCAGGGGATTACAGAGTCACCATTCCTAGGAAAAAGGGAAGGTGAACATCAACTCAACAGGAAAGGAGGGTGATAGTTTTATATATATATATATATATATATATATATGCTTTTTAATTGGCCCTCCTACAGGCACAAGCACTCTCTTGACTAACAATTTTGTATAGGTAAGCATGTTGTTAAGTTTAACAGGAACTGCAAAGAGGGAGAGCACACAATGCACAATCATGATACAATAGGGACTGTGACAAGTGCTAAATATATGTGTGTATATATATATATATTTTTTTATTTATATATGTATATATAAAAGCATATCTCACATAGAAGTGTATAAGACTTATGTGAAGTAGTAATATTGACAATAAAATGGTCAATAAAGGCTTTATTTTAAGAGTTGTAAAGAGGACCTACCTTAAGACAGTAACAGTGAGGAATGAAAAGATGAGATTGCTACAAAGGACTCTGAAAAAAAAATAAGAACACTTGTAAAATGATTGGATGGATAGGAGAGTAGTGGATGATTAAAAGTAAGAAAGGTTTGAATATGAGTTCTAGAATGATTGGGAAAATCGAGATGCTTAGAATAGAAATACGAAATGCATTTAGAAAGTATATGTGTGTGTAGATGTTGACAGTATTTGGATATGTGAGCTTTAAGGTCTTGATAAGTGCCCAATAGAAATTCCCTATAAATACCTGGAAATGTAGCTCAGGAGACTCTATAGAATATAAATACATATTTGATAATCAAGCACATGACATGAATACTAAAGCTACGGGATTAGATGAGATCTTCATGGAAGGGAAATGGTAATAAGCATATTCAAGTAAAGAAATTGAGAGAGGTATATACTTAGGGAAAAACAAAGAAAATATGCCAACAAACCATATTTATAAGCAGCAGTTGTCCCAAGTATGTAAATACATTTATTATGAAGAAAGCTGAGAAATTTGTGATTAGTCATTTGTGACCTTATTTTCTATTTCTGTAGAGTAAACGGGATGCAAGCCAGATTGTGGTGTATTGAAAAATGAATAGGATGCAAGCCAGCAGGAGCAATGAGTGTGAGCTATTTTCTACTCCTTCAAGAAGTTTGGTAATGAAAGAAAACAAAGTGGTGGGATGGCATATAAGCTTAGTAATTTTTTAGTTCGATAAAGTTAGTTTTATTTTTATTTACTTATTTTCTAATGGGAAAGGAACCACCACCATTATTATATGATATACCAAATGATCTAGGACAGAAAGAAATACTGAAAATAAAACATACAATACAAGAATTTAAATCATTCTTAGAGGCAGAGAAAGACAGTAAGGTCAAGAGTAAATGTGCTTTAGAACAGAATGCTGTTTATTTATTGGAAGGAGAAGGTAAATATTAATACTGCCCATTTTCTATTATAAGTTAAATGGCAAAACATAATTAGGATATTAGAACAAGATAGAGGAAAAATTGCAGAGGATACCCACCACCACCATTTTTCCCAAAATTGTTTTTCCTCCAAAAAAATGTATTTTAGTTCCTCCAATTTTTTTCAAGAATTAAAAAAAAAATTGTAATCATACTGCATTTACCATTTTGGAAAATATGCATGTACATATATGGAAAGGAAATAAATGAAGAAAGTTCAATCCATCTAAGAGGACAGAAGGGATCATGTGTTTGAAGAAGGGAAGAAATATTATGAACAGAGAAAACATGAAAATAACTAAAAATTAGTATAAGCCAAGTAACAGTGAGGCCCTACAGATTACACCTGACAGTAAGTTATTAATTGCATTCTTTGTGCCTGTTAAGTTGTCAGGCAATCCCCAAAAAGCAGCATGGTGGCATCTGTGAGGTTGGCTTGCCACACTTCCAGAGATTCATCTGGTAAGAAGACAAGTCCAAATGGATTTAGACCATTTATTACTTACACAGACAGCAAAAGCATGATCAGGATGGAGTCAGGTATTTGCATCACTAGTACCACACTATCACACCAAACTGGAGGACCCAGATGAAAGGCAGCATGAATCTCTGTCTTCAAGGTCATGCTATCAGTACGGAGCCAACTCTAAACTAGAGCAAAACAGTTTTATAATATGCTGTTGTACCCAAAGGAAGGTGGCATGCATTGAATTGTGTCTTCCAAAAAGACCTGGTCAAGCCCTAACACCCAGTCCTGTGAATGTGACCTTATTTGGAAAAAGGATCTTTGAGAATATTTTTAGTTGAAGTCAAACTGGATTAGGGTGGGCCCAATCCAATATGACCGGTGACTTTATAAGAAGTGGAGAGTTGGACAGACAGAAAGACCCAGAGAGAAATCAGCTGTGTGAAGATAGATTGAAAGGCATCTGGCCTTCTGGCCATCAGAGCCCAGGAGAGAGGCATGAAACAGATTCTCCCCTAGAGATTTCAGAGGTGAGGCCAACAGCAGCCTCTCAAACTATAAGATAACAAATTTCTGTTGTTTTAACAGTTTGTGGTAGTTGTTAGAGCAGCCCTAGGAAACTAGGACAAAAGACAAATTAAAAAGCCCCAGCCTGACTGGAACCAAAATACGGTTGAGAAACTGCTTCAAATCAGTCTCCCACAAGATAATCAGGGCAACAAGAAATGTCCTTGTGACAGCACCTCACAAGAATCACTGTCATGCCCCGTTCCAGGGAGTATAACAGAATATTCCTCTAATACCAGGAGGGGTTAAATGTGGCTGAGTCTTCTTTATACGGCCTATGTGGAGAGAACAAGATTGCCAGCATGCTGCCTACCACAGATTATTTACCTTATCCATCACTTTCTGAAAAGCTTTCTTTTCTAGATTTTTTATTATACCATTATCCTCAAGAAGATCTATATCTTTACAAGAATAAAAAGTACATGATTAGTTGCTTTTACTTAGGGAAGGCACTGGCATACTTTCATTTTCTCATTTACAATTACTTATTAAATGCCTTTGGCATGACTTTTCTTGTTAAAGGAATAAATGAAGGTATTTCCACACCTTTGTCAATGTAAAATGATCAAATCTCTGCATTAATGACTCACATCAAAGACATTAGTTTGAATCACAAGTCTTAAAATAAAAAATAATCTTAAAATAAAAAGTTAAACTGTAACAGCTGAAAATAAGGACAAAAAGACATAAAGGCGTGTATGCAGTAAGAGCTACTAATCAAAATTACTCACTCAATTTCTTGCAGAAGGAAATGCAGAACAGTTTAAAACGAATGAACAGCTCAATGAGCAGGCAAATGAGAATCATTCAAAAAACACATTCTTTTACAAAAAACATAAATATGTAAAATAAAGTATATATGCATTTTATACACATTTGGTTGATTTTCTTTCATATATTCTGGCATTTTTGCTTTTTTACTTTTAAGTTAATATCTTAAAGTTAAAAATCCTAAATTGGCTTATTGATCTCTCAACTGTCTTTTATCATTTTTGTTTCCAGTCCCAAAAGAAAACAAAAATATTAACTTGTACTTAATTCTTGTTCCATCTCCAAAGGGAAAATGCAAAGAAAATGAAAAAAATTGTGATACTTACTTTTATATAGGAAAGTAATCTAAGTTCTTTACATATATGATCTCTTATAACTATTAACAAATTATAAATGAATATTTTTAAAGATAAAAAATATTATTTTTAATACATATATTAGCCTTCTCCCCTGCCCCTTCTTGAAGGTTTTAAAGGAAGCTTTTAAAAGATCTTCCTCTAGAATATATGGGAAGTTGGAGTCTATTCCAAGTCCTCTACTGAATTGTCTACCTTGAAGCTGCTCCCATGCATCCTATGCTTTTCCCAACTACATCTACTTCTCCATGGCCCCACCTCATTCCTGGGGTGAGCATGTGGCTGATTCTATACAACTGCAGAATCCGAATTTGATTACAAAACTTAAAGGCAACTTTATATTTTCTATAACCCAACTTATTTTCTAGTGTAAACATTCATTCTACAAGGTGAAGTCAGCTTAAGGTTTCCCCCATTCCTCTGGGACTACTCTTCCCTTGAAGGGATTCAATCTGTTTTCTAATCAGAGTCATGCATAATACTGGGTATCTGATGAGATGCTTTTACTTCTGGTGGCAATCTGCAAGACACCAGTCATAATTTTGCTTAAAAATAGGGAACTGCTGATTTTGTCTCTTGCTAAACCAAATCTTCTTGCCCTCTCTAGAGCATAGACTCATTCTGCTGCTTGTCCATCATGATGGAACGCTGAGAAATTCATGGGCCATAGTGAGTGCTTCACCACTTCCAGGCTATTCTGGGTACCATTGGATTTTTTCTGCTCTTCCCCATCTTGCTGGGCATTGAGACTCCTGAAATCTGTCAGACAGACACATCCTGCGGACATTTATGTTCTGGGGTCTTGTATGTCATTGAGATCAACCGAGAAATCAGTTAAAAGTCTCTCTGGATTCAGATCTCCCAAATTCAGTGGGGATTTTTGTAATCCTCTCTCTTGACTATGATGATGCATGTAAAATCGGGCTTCAAGGTCTCAGCCAGTGGTGTCCCTATCACTTTAGCTCTTTCTTACTCCCCTTAGCCTTTCCAATCTACTTCATATGGAGGAGTTTGGAATGAGAAACCTTCCTCATAAATCATCTGAATTCTCCTGAATGTATTGTTTCTGGGTGGAGAAGAGAACTTTATGATTCACACAGAGGCTCCATCCTATCAAAATTCAAAATCCAGGAAAGACTTCTTATTTCCCATTCTTCAGCCATATTCACCCTTAAAATAAAGAGCATGTTATATATATTTGCTTACTGAAATAGGTTAAGAAATAAGAGAGAGATTTAGGGAGAATGTAACAATTATGGGGAAAAAGAAAATATGCACCTGTTTACATGTCAAAATATTATCACATTGTACAAGAACTATCAGAAAGAATGAATGAAAAATAGCAACTCCTTGTTGACCACATCCTTTTAATTTAAATAAACATTGTAATAAGTTAGTTATGTACCCACAAGAAAGACATGGTCTTAATCTTAATCCTCATTCCTTTGAGTGTGAACTTATTTATAAATAGGACTTTTTGAAGATGTGTTATCGGTTAAGGTGTGGAATCATTTGTGAATAAGATCACTTAAATTCCTAATTAGATATAAGTAAGATTGAACATTAATCCACATGCCCGGATGCCTTATTAAGAGGAAATTTGGACACAGTCAGATAAGTAGAAGCTTTAAGTCAGTGGAAACCTGAAGACCAGGCAAAGGGAGAGGTACAAACCAAGGAAGCCCAAAGGATTGCGGTGAGCTAGCATGCTACAGACTTTGGGAAAAACATGAATTTTCTAACACCTTGATTTTGGAGTTCTAGCTTCTGAAACCATTAGACAATAAATGTTTGTTGTATAAGCCAACACATTGCATAGGGTTTTTCACAGCAGCCTGGGAAACGAAGACAAATGTATGCATGTATAGTAATGTTTCAAACTTTTTTAAAAGATTGAAGGTAATTAAAGAATGCACATAACTGTACATTTAATATGAAATTTGTCTGTTAAGGGGGAAACATCCAAAAAGTTAAACACGTCAATTAGAAACCTCCTCAATGATACTTTTTTGTTACTGTTTAATAACAAATCACTAAACACATTTCAGGGTCCACAAACATACACATAGTTATAGATCTGCTGGGGCTCATTTGTTAACTAGAAATGTCTACTAATCTGGGTCAATTCGATAAGGTGAATACTGGGGAAATTTTAAGGTAATTTTTGAGATCCACCAGTCTGGGAGAGTCTTTGACCCTCTTTTTCTGCTCTCTATCTTGGACACAACACCAAGCAGAGTTTCATGTGTGCCTATTAATCTATTTAATAGCTGATAAATTACATAGATGCTCAGCTATATTATGAACACTCGACATAAGTTTCAAAAATATTATTTTATGTGCCTAAATATGTTTTTATACAAGTTGTGATTAGGGCTATAGGCAAGCTGGATAGTAGGGCAGGAAGGGAGGAGGTTGTTGTATGTAGTTTTGCTTTTCCAATATTTGGACTCAGATTAGTTTGTGTTAAGAGAAATAAGAAAGCCTGTAGTTGTACCCTTGTCAGCCCTTACAAAAACAGTTGACAAATATAAATATTAAATATAGTATATTCAAAAGTGCCATCTAGTTTAGGGTTAGCAGAGAAAGTAGGTAGAATAATGAATAATTGATCTTTCTAATCACTTACCTCCATTTATTTATTCAACACAGAGGTATCAATCATATTCATTGTTTCAGGTTGTCTTTTGGAAGCTGTGGCTACAGTGGTGTTCAATTTCTATCTTTCATACACACTAAATTTTCTAATCCTTCTATACTGCCATTTATACCTTAAGCTTCAGTAATATAAAAAGATTGCTCTATTATCTTTCTAGCTGCCATATACTTTTTCTTTGATTTGAAAAAGTATACATACACATACAGTCACACACAATATTCACATTTTAATTAAATTTTAAGTAAATGAGGTTGTCATGTGTTTCATGAAATCAGATAATTCCTATTTTATCCCAGTAGTTTTCCATATTTAATTATTTGATACATACTAAAACCTGCACTTTAAAATTAGATAAACTTCATTTTTAGCACATAGTGAGAAGTCAAAGGATAGTAAATAACTGAATTATGCCCAATATTATTATGTTGAACTACAGTTTTTGCACTTTGGGAAAATTGAATCCCATTAGGTGAACATAGAGACAGATATAATGGAAAGAATTGGAGAATATCTTACAGAATATGGCAAAACATTTTCAATGCATTTAATACATTTTAAATTTGCTTGTTCAAAATCACATGAAAAATTAAACACTGGTTCCAATATTTTGTATTCTATTCTATTAGTTTCAGAGAAAATGAGCAACCATGCTTGAAGGCCATTTTTTTTTTCATAGTTGATGTCATTATAGCCAATTTAAATAGAGAACTATCTCTGTAAATATACTATTATTGTTATTGTTTTATTGTTAATATTTATCATTGCTATTAGACTAATTAAAATACCAGAGAAAATAGTCTTTCTGACACTACTCTAAATGGAAGTGGTGAATTTTAGACCAGCTCACACAAAATGTACAGAGTTGTTTTTTCTCCTGAAAATTCTATCTCTAGTTTTCAGTCTCTCAAGGCTTGAATAATTAGTATAAATAGATAGCTTGCATATTGAGGAGCTTTGGAACCAAACATTTTTTCAAGTTTTTTTGTCACTGGTGATAAGAGGAAAATGTACATTTCTTATTCTGCTTTTTAATGAGACATTTAAATTTATCTTCTGGAAAAGGACAGTACACTAATATGTTCTTATAAAGGCAAAGGTAAATTGTTTTATGAAGTACATGAAGAAAATAGGTTATTTATGGCAATATTATTTATTTTAATTTAAAACTTGAAAGAACGTGTTTATAAAATGGGAAAAATGAAAGCTGAAGTTTTGGGAGTGATAATGTTGACTATTTTTGCAATTATGCAGTGCATTGTTGTCCAAATTCGCATAAGGATTTTTAAATGACATGGGAACATGTGCAGAAATATTCCTATATTGTTTCTTGTTTCCTCTTTGTCATCTTTCTTCACTTACTCTCCTACTCTCCTTCTTGTTCAATTTCTGGAGGGTCTTAATCCAAATTGCTGGAGGTCTTGTAAAGAAAAGAAACTAGAAGTCTAAAGTAAGAGAAGTCCACATAAGAAGCAGCCTGAAGTCAGCAGACACCGGAATACTGGGCACAAAAAAAGAGAGATTGCCAGATGATGGAAGGAAGAGATGCAAACCCAGGAACCACAGAGTTTGTGGCAAGCCAGTGACAGAATGCTGCTTCCTTTGTGACTCAGCATAGCCTTGCTGATGAATTGATTTTGGGATTCTAGGCTCTGAAGCCACGAGACAATAAATTCCTGTTGTTTATACAGACCCACCATGATGTATTTGTCATAGTAGCATGGCAGACTAAGACATAACTCTACAGAAAGGCAAATGGTGCCTAGGTATTAGTCTAAAGGATGTACAATATGCCACTCCTTTTCAGATTCTGTGTGGTATCTATAGCTGCAATATTTGCACCCGTGGTTTTCTGCCTGTCCTATAACAGTGTGACCAAAACATTCAACAAAATCTTCAGCTCTCTCTGCCTAGAGGAGCCCACACCACATCTCGGTGTATATTTCCATCTTTCTTTCCCATTTCTCAGCAAGCTCTGTTCTTTCCCCCCATTTCCTAAATAAATCCTTTTTACTGGCCTAACTAAAAAAAAAAAAAAAAAACCTTCACAGCTGGGGCTCTTCTGCTGCCATGGTCCCCTTTTTTGCTTCCACTAGGTTATATCTTATTCACTTCAGTAATAGATCTCTCTTCCATTCAATCATCGTACTTCTCTGTAGGTGGCTTTAAATGTATACCATTGTGAGAAAGAAATTAATTTGGTCTGTTCATGAAGTCAATGATCTCTCTGGTGAGTGGTGATATATGTATAGAAATTGTTATAGTTCATTTAAAAATGCTTTCTTTTCTGTCATGAACTAAACTACTTTAAAAGCAACTCTGACAATGACTACAGGTCATTTAAGTAGGATTACGTAGGTAAAACTGATTCAAGTTAAAGGGGAAAATAGAATTAAAAGATTAAATATATAGCATTATGTTTTGGTGTTTCAAGAGACTCTTGGAATCATATTTAATGTCTATGCATTTTACTGTTTTCGAGAAAATGAAAGCACAAGAGAACATTTTCATTTTTGTCCTTTGGTCTCCAGGAAGCAAGGAGATTGAAAGTACAAAGATAAGAACAAAAGAAAATAATCTAGGCATAGCCATAAAACAATGACAAATTCCTCTTAAATCACAGAAGACAAGAAAATTTAAAAGATTGATAATTCTCAATGCAATATAAATCATAGTTTCCATCTATCACCTGGTCCTATCTATCTATATTGCTGCTGGAGGAAGTATCATTTTTTGACAAGCTGTTGCTCATAGCAAGAAGTTATCCTGATATTTTCTTTGATTATAACTAAAGAGCAATATCCATTCTTGTTACATGAGTGTAAAGCATAATTTAAAGCTCATTAAAAGTGTAGCAGGTGTTCACGTATAAAGTGCAAAAAAAAAAAAAAAAAAAAAAAAAAAAAAAAAAAAAAAAAAAAAAAACCAGGGAAGAATATCTCTTTGGCTGAGCTGTCAGTGCTCTAAAAGCCTAATTTATTTTGCATAACCTTTTAGCAAATAGACATTATTATAGTAGAGAGAAGAGAAATAGAAACAATATATGCAGGAAAGTAAAGAGACTTAGCCTTTTGATTTGACCTTGATTCCCACCCTTTGAAAATATTGCAGTCTTTTAACAATTGCAGTTTTGACATATAACACATTTTTCTTCCCAGGAGATAGAAGTTTTTCAGACATTTTCTTAAGCATAAAAGAAGCTCTAAAGTAGAAAATGAATAGGTGCATAAACTGAAACAGAGTCAGTTTATATTCACTGCAAAGCATGGAAGGGAATGAATGTTCAATCATCCAGGCCCTTTCATATGTTCATTTATCATGTGGTAAGCTCCTATTCTTTGCAGAGGAAATTCAAACTCAAAATTGAAAGTGAGTGAAAGTCTTGTATTTGGAACTATTTTTCAATATCTTCAACTGTTGGCTCAAATAAATTATGCAAGTAATGAGAAAAATACCTAAGTATATCAGATCTAGACACAGAATTGGAACTGTAAGTCATCATTATTAATACAATGATACCATTTGATCTAGGGACTTGAATCACTCTTTCAACCAGTAACTAATGGCAGTCCCAAACGTTTGGAGCTCATTGATTTTGAATGCTTCTAATTATTAGTATTTCTCTCCTTTTAGAAAAGGAAAGAACTACACTACCACCACCCTTACTTGGTGGAGACCCACACAATAAACAAGAAAATATTAAACCCCCATTATTATACTTAATGAGCCAATAATATATTGAAACATAGCTCTCATTGCGCTGGGATTGTTAGCCTATGTTGTTTTTATGCAACAAATCATTGGAGTAGAGGAGCAACTTTCCTTCTCCCTCCATCCTTTCAAAATGACTGATGCCTCCCTAGGTGGCCACGGTGTCTTTTTCAGAATGCCAATACTTATCTTCAGGCAGCTTCACACTTTTCTCTTACGTGCCTGTCCTCACAGGATGTTTCAATGTGTCACCTGTAATAGAGCACAAAATGGCTTTGTTTATTAATAATAAATCACAATCTAAGTCAATCATGGTTTCCATTTCTTTCCACATAGTAGTTACTAAGTAAATATTTACAGAACTGCACTGAAACTTACAGTCATGACAACTTAAGGGCAATAGATCAAAATAGTGCATATTTTTTAATCAACTAGCTTTGGAATTTTTAAATATCCATATCCTATCAAGGTAATATGTAGGATCATTTGATTTCAGGTAATGCTCACTGTTGTGGCAATTCTTATATTTTATTCTGGCTGAAATTGAATTTTCTTCCTCATGTATAATAACTACATCTTGCCCTTAAAATTGAAAATCACAAAATTAACTCTGCAGCAGATATTTATTAGGCCTTATTTATCACATGATAATCTAGCATGGGGATTTCCTCATTTTCAAAACGGCTGTCAAGAATTCCTACTTTTGCCAAGTAAGCATTTTCTATGTATTAAAAATCAGTCCTAATACAAATGCATGCAATTTGATCTCAGCATTACACTTCCATAAGTCCTTCATAAAAATTATATTTGTTTTCCTATGGGTGCTGTTAGATGTCTGCATTGTGAAAATGCCCATAAAGTAAAATATGCCCTCTAAAATTAATCTGTAAAATGGCAGTATGGATATGGAGGTTGAAACTATATACTGTTAGGGACAAAGCTCTCACAGAGGACTAATAATTCCAATTTCTCTATAATGATTTTTTTGAGAATCAAGCCTTCAAAAATGTCAAAAGTTTATTGAAAACCTTTGCCATAATTGAAACAAGAATGGTAATATTTCATTATGACATATTTTGGACTACCAGAATTATAGTGCACTTCTCTTGAGGACCATCTCTTTTATTTGTTTTAAGTTAGAATAAAACAATCTTTTATCATAAGAGTACTAGTAAGAAGGCTAACTCATAAGACACATCATTGTGTCCCCACACTATCATTATAAGTAAAGGTTCTGCTTAGATTTATAGAGGAGGCATATTTAATTATATACCAGTACTATTTTGCACTGTATGTACTCCAATTTTAGTTACCCAGTTTCTAAAAATACATTTCCCCTAGGCTATAATTAATACATACTCATTAAATAAAACTTCAAAATACAGGGTGATAAGGTCTATATCCCTGAAAAGCCAAAATTTCACAGTAATACAGAAATTCAAGATTTTGCATTCATTGAACTGACAACAGACTGGAAAGGTAAAAGTGTTCCTTATTTGTTCCAACATTTGTGTATAAAATCACAGGAAACTCAACAAATAAAAGGAGATAACTGAAAGGACCCCAAACCTCCTGCTAAAAATAAAAATATAATATTTGGTTGCTGTTATCAAAAATCGTTTAAACATACAATGAAATGATAGGTCTAGGTAATAACCTTCAACAGCTAATTAAATCATTTGAGCAAAATTTTGATAGTGAATGTATAATAATGATTAGGCTGACATCGCCTGAAATCATAATCGATCCTAATATCACTAGAAAATAAAATTTTACCAGAAGGAGGAAACATACTGGGCAGATATTATATAATGCAATCTATGCCTGAGATGCAGATGCTAACCTATACTTTTAAGGTCTATATCAGAATTAATAATTTTGGGGAAAGTGG